>PVKS010005900.1:0-47258 GCA_004027875.1 Aplodontia rufa
TGGAGACAATCGACCCTTAGATCTCTGGGTTAAGCTGATTTTACTCATCATGATCTCTTCCATAACCATCCATTTACCCTCAAAGGCTGCAAGGTCATTGTTTCTAATTGCTGTGTAATATTCCATGGTATAAATGTACCACAGTTTTTGGATCCATTCTTCCTGTGAGGGACACCGGGGTTGTTTCCATAGCCTAGAAGACGGCTCTTCATTCAGCTTCAGATGTGAGATGCAGGCACTCCCCGCCTCCCTTTCCAGGCTGATCTGCGTGCACCTGTTGCGGGTTGTCCAGCAGGGGCCTGCGTTTCCATTCTGTCATAGGGAAGTGATGGAACTGCGGAGGCAGGGGACGTGGTAGAGGTCCTGAGCATTCGCTGATGAAGGATCCGTTCCCTCACGCTTACAGGTTCCCTCCAGTTGCACCTGCAGGGATAGGCACCCCTGTCCCAACACTTACGGCTTAGAGGGTAGACCATCAGCAGCAAGCCTAAAAGGGGCCCCCAGAGAGCTGAGGAAAATGGGCTTATTCCAACAAACGGCCTGAGAAGTGGGCTTGAAAGACCAAGGCCTCAAGCAAGCCCCCGGGGACCGCCCAGTGACCACGGGAACCTGATACAGACAAAGCATTCAACAGGAGAACCCCAGGGTGCACGTGGCCTGAGGACACAGTGGCATGGGCACCGCATGCTTAAGACCCCATGAGCAGAGGCCACCTGCCATCCCCATGGCCTGATGAGAGCCGAGTGCTGGCCCTGGGGCAGGACGGGGTCTGGGCTGGTGGTGTTCCCTCTACCTCTTCCCAAAATCGAATGCACAACAAAGAAGCAGGCGGAAGGCAGCAGCAGTAACCGTGTTGACAGCTGGCAGCCTGCAGGGAAGAGAAAGCACTGAAGAGAAAACCCTCGCTGGAGGAGATAGAACCAGGTTGGAGAGCAGAGGGCCATAAGCAGTACAGACATCACATGAGTGAGCAAGGCAGGGACCAGAAGCCGACTGGAGGACACTGCGAGCACCGTCTGAGTTTGTTCAGCAGCCGCCGGCCGTGAGCTGGCATGGGGAGGGGAGGGCAGGGCTGGCATCGCACCTGACATGAGTCAGAAGGGAGCTGAGATGGGAGGTCAGGTGGTGGAGGCCCAGCCTCCGCCTGGCAGCCTTGCAAGGCAGGGGATGGGTGAAGAGTTCAGGTTGGGTGGGAGCAGGGGACACAGAGCGGGATTGGCGAGAGGAGATCCCGCCCCACGTCCTCATGCCGTTTAGAGCACCAAGGATCTGAGGAAATGCCAAGACCTGAGCTGTAGCACATGTCATGTTGGATTTCTGTCACCCTTTATCAGGACACAGAAGCCAGGACTGGTGACAAGGTGACGTTCCTGTCTGAAGAGAGGTGACCTTCCCTGCCTAGCCAGGCATCACTCATCACTGCATGGCTCTTAGACACTGGAGGACTCGGGGGACGCACATCTGGGTTTGAGTTTGGAGAATGGAGTTGGGGGAGTGCCACACAGCCCTGAGTTAGCGCAGGAAGAGGACGGATCTGGTTAACGAGTGGTGAGGTTGGCCAGCGTAAGCAAGAGCTCAGGTGAGCACCAGTGCCAACAACCTAAGAAAACAGGGGCGACTCCAGGAAACCCTGAAATCTGTGGGGAAAGGGTGGTTCAGATGCGCAACCACTGAACCGAGGTGCGACTGAGAGGCCAACAGAAGTGCACAGAGACCCTGCAGTGCCTGCGGGGAGCCATGGCTGTGTTCACACCTGCCTCAGCAGGCCTGTGGCATGACCACGCATGGTCAGGCATGCAGGGCCCCAGCCAGGCCTGTCTGTGGCACGGGGCATGTCCTGTGCGGCACTGTGAAACACAGTCAGCTCTTGGGCCTCGGATGAGAAGGCAGAGCTGTAGCCACCAGGAGTCAGCTCTCAGTAGTCCTTGCATCGGAGTGGGGACTGGAACCCAGACAGCCGGCTTAGACGCACAGGGGCTGTGGCAAGCTGAGCCACAGCTGCATCTAGAAGTTCCTGACCTGGAAATAGATGGACTGAGCCTTTGCTCCGGGAAGGTCACAGGAGGGAAGTAGGCCTGAAAGCACAAGGTGAGGGACACTGGAGGAGGCGGAGGTAAGAGGGAGCAGCGTCTGAGAGGAAGACCTCTCAGGGCAGGTTCCAGGAAACCCCAGCTGGGCTGGAGCTCAGGGGTAGAGCGCTAAGTGAGGGCAACAGAAACCAAAGTGTGGTTCTCACCCCGCCCCCCGGGGCTTCTTCCCAAGCGGGAGAAGAGGGTGGCAGGTGCATCCTGATGCCCACACCACCAAGCACAGTGAAAGCACCCAGGATGGTGACACTGAAGCCACACTCCTCCGGTGCAGGTGGACTGCACTGGCAGCCAGCACTTGGCTGCTCCTGGGTCCTCACAGGGATGGTGCGGGACTAACGCACTCTTCCGTTGGAGTCCCCAGCCTTTCTCTGCTGGGGCTTGAGGATCATTCTTACGATTTGCTTTATCCTTTATCAGATGAATGGTTTGATAACGATTTTTTCCTAACCGGTGTTTCCTCTTTCAGTTCTCTAACAGAGTTTTACACAGAGCGTATATTTTTAATTCCAATGAAGTCCAATGTTACCAAGGTTTTCCTTGACGGATCGTGTTTGGTGCCATACCTCAGAAAGTTTGCCTAAGTCCCTGCTACACACTTTCTCCTCTGTTGTGCCCTTGGAGGTCTCTGAGTTGCCATTTCTACATTAGGACTGTGCTCCTCCTGAGTGAGGTGGAGCTTGGAGTCCTGTTCTCCCTCCCTTTCCCCTCCCTCCTCCTCCAGTCTCCTTCCCTCCTCCATCCCACCCTCTCCCTCTCCCTCCTCTCCCACCTTCTCCCATCTCCCTCCTCTCTCTCCCTCTTCCCCCCTCCCTTTCTGCATTCTCTGTAGAGCTCTTTGTTTTGTCTGCCTCAAGTTCCTGTGGAATGGGCTCCAGGCTCCCTCCCACTGGTCCTCAGGTGGGCCCCCTCCTTCCTCTTCCTCCCTCCCCCTCCCTCCCCCTCCCTCTCTTCCTGCAGTCTCTATAGAGCTCCTGGCTTCCAGGCTCTTTCCGGCTGGTCCTCAGTTGGGCTCCTCTGTCTCCACCTTTAACCATGTGTCAGCACGCCGCCTGGCTGAGACATGTGTGTGTGTGTGTGTGTGTGTGTGTGTGTGTGTGTGTGTGTGTCCTGAGGCGCCCTCTGCTGTAGCAGCTACTCACCATGAGCTTTCAGGTGGAGCCAGCTCTCCGGCTGCCCTTCCCAGCTCCGTTTCCACGGTGGCTCTGTGGCCTGTGTGCATTTTGGCTGGGAGAACTGTGGGCCAGCAATGTGAGGGTCCAGCCTCCCAGGTGCCCTGTCACTCCTCCAGGTGCAGGACCTGTGCTGCATCCGTCTCTAAGTGGCCCAGGGACCCAGGCCTTTTCACCAGTGCTCTTGTGTGGAGCCCGACTGTCTGTCACTGTCCACCATGGGTCTAGTCAGCTCTCAAGCTCCTTAAGGGACCTGCTGGAGCATGTGTGCTGGCCATGGCATCTTCCCTTCCACCCGGAGGACTTGTTCCTCTGGCCTGTTTGCCCTGGACAGACCCCCAAAGGCTGCTGGGGACTAGTGTCCTCAGGAGGCCCCCTTCTCCACTGAGTGCATGTCAGCCGTAGGTTTTCCGGGTGCCTTCATCTTGCCGAGGAATCTCATTTCTCTTCTCTTGCTAGGGCTGTTTAATCTGCAGGTTGTCGTTCGGTCCCCGTCTCATTTTTTAATAAGGTGACATTGCTTTCTGAAAGAACTGTAACCCAACCTTGTTTTCCTTGGCTGCCCCTCCAGCGTGCTGCGTGTGGTCCCTCTGCTGGACTCCCTGGGCATCTCTGCACCCATGCTGCTCTGCCCCATGGCCATGTCCATCTGTGGTCATCTTTCAGGGCAAGTGGGGTGGAAAGGCGCTTCTCCCTCCTGCGTTTTCTGGAAAGGTCTGAGAGTTCACTGCTTTCTCCAGCAGTTTTCTTTGTGAGAAAATATCTGACCATGAGTTCGATTTCTTTCTTCCTTTTATTTATTTTTTTAAGAGAGAGGGACAGTGAGAGAGAGAGAGAGAGAATAAACTTTATTGAGTTTTTCATCTGGACTTTGTTGCTCCGACACTTTGCTGTGTATGTGGTGCTGGGGTTTGAGCCCGTGTCCTCGCATGTGCCAGGCCAGCGCCGTAACTGCTACTCGTTCTCTTCTTGAGTAAGTTTGGTGGTTCACGACTTTCAGGAAGCTGGGCCATTCCATCAGCCTCACTGGCCTGAAGGTGTCCGTGATGCTCCTTCATTGCCTGTGAAAGCCACCTGTGGCTCCCCAGGCTGTCACCTTGCTCCCTGCTGCCTGTGGCTGTCCCATGTCACACTTTCATCTCAGAACACCCTCAGGTTCTCTAGAAATTTACCCTTCAGCTTCAGAGCATCAGGGCGGTTAGAGATCGCTGTTGTCAATTTCTAATGGAGTTAGTTTCCTTTATTGACTTGGGTCCTTTTAAATTTATTGAAACTTGCTCTACTGCTGAGCCGCATCCCTGGCCCTTGTTACTTTTTGTTTCTAGGCAGGGCCTTGCTGTTGTGTTGTACCTCAGTAGCCTCAGACTTGCTGTGGCCCTCCTGCCTCAGCCTCCTGAGTCACTGAGGTCACAGGTGCAGCCATGGTCCATTGCCTCTAACAAACCTTGTGTTTCCTGCTTTGTTGGAATTCTCAGATCTGTGGGTTCGCTGGTTTCGACGCCTCTCCTTCAGGGTCCCCAGTCACACACCTGGCTGATTCTGTGTCCTTTCCCCTGCTTTCTGCTTCATTCCGTGCACTTTCCCTTGCTGTGTCCCTGTGTCACGAATTCCTTCTCTGCTGGCCACTGTTATGCGAGTAATTCCACCAACACTTCTGCTGCCTTCATCTCCTAGACCCTCCACTCGGGGGGTTTGCAATGCCCTGCCCAGGCTCCTGGCTTGAAAACGGCCTAATACGTACCGTCACCTTGGTCTTCACAGTTGGCCGAGGGAGGCACAAATGGTCAGTGAGAGCAGATGGAGAATGAACATGGCAGCAGGGAGGAGGCAGCCTCCTCAGCCGTGGAACACTGTGCTAAGCTCACGTGAGCCTGAAGGGAGGAGGCAGCCTCCCTGTGTGTGTAGCACTGCGCCACACTCACGTGAGCCTGCAGGGAGGAGGCAGCCTCCCCGGGCATGCAACACTACGCCACACTCACATGAGCCTGCAGGGAGGAGGCAGCCTCCCCTGGCATGCAACACTGTGCCGAGCTCACGTGAGCCTGCAGGGAGGAGGCAGCCTCCCCAGGCATGCAACACTGTGCCGAGCTCACGTGAACCTGCTCTCCTGCTCGCTGCCTCCACACCAACACCTGGTATCTGGGCCAGCATGCAGGCCAGCTCATCTGCAGGGGTGGCAGTTGGGTTGTAGAGGTCTGAATGTTAGGCCTGGTGCGTGGATGGAGATGGACACCCAGTCCCCCTAGGTCCTTGTCTCTTGAGAAGCTTCCACCCTGTGGAATGGGCCTGTGGCTGGTTCAGATGAGAGGGTGTGACCACAGGGAGGAAGCACAGCTGTCTACTTGCTAAGTGTGGGCTCCTACTGGCCTTGATGTTGCGCCTGTGAAGCCGGGTGACCTCTGGGCCACAGGTGGGTATACTGAGGAGTGCCCATGGGCTCATCTTTGCCAGAACCTGAGCTAAGCCCTGACTGACCCATCCATCTTCCCACAGCCTGCAAGGTTTCTAGCTCTGCTGGCCCCAGAGTGACTGAGATGCATGTGGCAGGACATCCAGGGTTAAGGTTTCTCTCGGCCCCTGACTCCTGTCTATCGCAGACCAGTTCCAGGACCTGAGCCACGAGCTGCAGCCAGTAGCAGTGGAGGGGTGTGGGGCTGCCCTGAGGGACACGCACACCCTCAGCTCGGGAGCTCTCCTGGCACCTGCCCTGTGACTGTTCAGAGCCCTGTGTGCTGTGGACACCCCTTCAGTCCCCAGACATGAATGCAGGCTTCACGTCACCCTATGTCTGCTCCGTTCCAGGCATCAGCAATGCAGAGGCGCGGCAGCCAGGGAAGGCGCCCAACTTCAGCGTCAACTGGACGGTAGGCGACTCTGCCCTGGAGGTCATCAACGCCACGACGGGGAAGGATGAGCTGGGCCGCGCATCGCGCCTGTGTAAGCACGCGTTGTACTGTCGCTGGATGCGTGTGCACGGCAAGGTACTGAGGTGCCCTCCCCAGCACTGCGTCGGCTCACCTCCCCACAGCTGTCCGTCTCATTCCTCCCGTCCTCATGCTCCGTCATCTCACCATACGCACAACCTCCTAAAGTCCATCAGAAACCTTTCTGCTCCTTCAGGTCGTCTTAGCTTAGGGGACCCCAGCTCTCCAGGTCCTCCTTCATTGCCACAGACCCGAGGTCTGCCAGGGGCTGCTGTGGGAGGGCGCCACTAGCTTTCTGTCACTGTGACCAAACACCTGAGATAAATGAACCTGAAGAAGGAAAAGCTCATTTAACTTGTGGTTCAGGAGGTCCTAGCCCATGGTCACTTGTTCCCGAGACTTGGGTGCACGTGTGCAGCAGACCCACTTGCCTCACGGGGGCCAGGAAGCAGGAGAGGTGCCACGGTGCCCTTCAGGAGCACATCCTGCGGCCTTGCTTCTTCTGCCGTTCCTGCCTGCTGAAGGCTGCTCCACCTCCACAGGCAGCTGGGCTTCGGGGGGGACATTCCAGTTCTAAGCCATGGTACTGTGTCCCCTGGTCCCAAAGGCCATGCCCCTCTCACCATGCCAGTTGCACGCAGGTCATTAGCAAGGTCCCCATTGTCTTAACTGTTCCCACATTGCTAAGTTTGTCTTCTCTAAGACTCTAGGCAAGCTCTCAGCTGTGAGACCCTGTAAAATCAAACAGAAATCCAAGCACTCCCCATGTATGACTGCAGGACAGGCACAGAGAGGGTATTTCCGTTCCAAAAGGAAGGCACAGCAGCCCAGAAAGAAAGAGCTTGACCAGGCAGACCAAAGCCCAGCACAGAAAGGAAGGGTCCGATCGGGCAGACCTAAGCCCAGCACAGAAAGGAAGGGTCCGATCGGGCAGACCTAAGCCCAGCACAGAAAGGAAGGGTCCAACCAGGTGAGACCTAAGCCCAGCACAGAAAGGAAGGATCCAACCAAGCGAGACCTAAGCCCAGCACAGAAAGGAAGGGTCCGACCAGGCAAGACCTAAGCCCAGCACAGAAAGGAAGGGTCCGATCGGGCAGACCTAAGCCCAGCACAGAAAGGAAGGGTCCGACCAGGCGAGACCTAAGCCCAGCATAGCAAGCATCAAGCCCTGTAGCCCATGTCCAGCACCTGGGTCTGTGGTGGTGAGCTCTGAGCTCAGTGGCCTTGGGCAGCCCCACCGCTGTGGCCTTACCAGTTGGGACCTGTACTCTGGGCTCGCTGTGCTCCCTGCTGCAGCTTTTCTTGGCAGACATTCCACATTCCTGGCATCTCTGACTTCCTGCTGCATTTGTCACCCTCTCGGGACGTGCTTACTGAAATGAGACCTTCACACCAGGCTTTGCTTTCAAATCTTGGTGTCCATGACCCCACATGGACACCACCCTTGTGTATACCTGCAAAGTCAGTGTCACACAGAGGGACACCAAGATCTGCCACAGGCTTAAACATTCACAGGGCCGTCTTGGACCATGGCTGAGTACCTGGACAGCTGAACTCAGGGAAGTGAATCACAAAAAAATGTCCTGGGGATGTAATTCCCCTGGTAGCCCTGTATAAACAAGTCCCCCAGGGCTTTCTTCTATTCCAGGCTTTGAACCTGCAGCAGGTGGGGTCTGCTGATTTCTGCAAAGTGCTTGGCTTCTTTTAATGGCTCTAATCTCTTTAGCACACGTGCCCTCCTTGGCTGTGCCTTTAAACATGCTCCTTTTCTGGCAAAACCATAAGTTTTAAAAATCTTTCTTTTCTGCTTTATGCTCCCAGTTCTCCCTGTCAACCTGACTGAAAGTATCCAGCAATGCTGGTGCCATAATCTGAATGCTGTGCTGCCTTGAAATTCCCCCAGCGGATTAAATGGCCCATCACCTTTAAACCCAGCCTCAACAAAGTCTCAGGGCGTGGACAGAACGTAGACAAGTTTTTTGCCGGAATGTAACATGGTTGCCCTTTGGTCCAGTCACTTGGCCCAGTTGCTTTGGACCTGTGGTAGCAGAGGCCTGTTTACCTCATGGCATAAGGGAAATAGGGAGGGAGGGCAGGGGTCCCCCTGTCCCCTCTGGGTGTGCCCCCAGAGACCTGACTTCCTCCCATGAGGCCCATCTCCTAAAGGTTCCACCCCACCCCAACCACAGTGGGGACCCAGCCCTCAACACATGGCCTTTGGGGACATCCCAGATCCAAGTCCTAACTGGAAGAAACTTCTAGTGCTCATGTTGAAGATGATGAAATGTCTGCCCTGCCCACTTCTCAGCCTGTCACCTGGGGGTTAAAACTCCCACTTTAGCCACAGGCCTTTTTCCCGGAATCAAGCCTTATATCCAAGTCAGCTTATCGTTGGCTTTAATTTATTTTTAGGTCAGTTTATAGTATTTTTTAAATTGTGTCGAACATGCGGAACACTGAACTGGGGGCTCAGTCAGAAGTCGTCCTGTTGACACCAGGGATGGGGGTGCGTGCCGCTGGCCTCAAGGTCTGCATGCTTGAGCCAGCCACCAGGACGCCAGCCCTGCAGTGCAGTGAGGTGTGCACAGCCCCATTGTGCTGTCCCCATGGTCACAAATGCCACAGTGAGAGACCGCTGCCTGTCGTCTGCAGGAAGCCATCCCCAGAACCTAGATCTGTAGAGGGCTCCTTGGAGGCCATGTTCCCTGCAGGGGAGCACCTTCCATCTGGGCTGTTCCCCTGCCGTTTCTCAGGTACCACGTAGGCTGTTCACTCGGGTAGGCGTCCTCTCATGTCTGCTTCTGTCCTTCCGCAGGTCCCCCACTACTTGCTGCGGACCAAGATCACAAAGCCCACCACATACCACGAGTCCAAGCTGGCGGCCAAGGAGTACCAGGCCGCCAAGGCCCGTCTGTTCACTGCCTTCATCAAGGCAGGGCTGGGTGCCTGGGTGGAGAAGCCTACAGAGCAGGACCAGTTCTCCCTCACGCCCTGACCAAGCGGGCATACAACGCAGGGTATGGGGGCTGCCAGCACCCAGCACTGCGCTCCTGGACCTCGCATCTGAACTGGGCAGGCACATACAACCTGGTGTGGGACCAGGGACTACTGGGGTCCGGTGCTGTCTCCCTAAACCTTGTGTCTGAACTGGGGCAGGTACACATACCCTGGTGTGGGGCCAGGGACTACTGGGGTCCAGTGCTGTCCCCCTGGACCTCGTGTCTGAACTGGGGCAGCTGCACACCCTGGCAAGGGGCCAGGGACTACTGGAGTCCAGGGTCATCCCTGCGTCTCTCACACCCTGACCAGGGTGGGTGTGGGGAGCTGGGGTGCTGGGCACCCATATCTGGACTGGGGCAGGTGCCACTTGCATCCCCTCTTGCGTTACCCAGTGACTGCTTTCAATCTCAGTTTACGTTAGAAATTGAGTTCTACTGAGTAGGGCTTCCTTAAGTATAGGAAAATAGACATTACTTTGTGTGAAATTCTTGAATAAATAATTTATTCAGAGCTAGGAATGTGGTTTATAAGACAAGAAGTAATTATGTCAGGTCACTTAGGCCACATTATTTTAATTGCAAAAAGTGTCTGAGTGGAGGAGGGTGAGGAAGTGCCTGTCAGGAAGCACAGCCACACCTGCACTGGCCTCCCCTCCCTGAGCAGGAGGTGGACAGGAAGTGCCCAGCAGGAAGCACAGCCACACCCACATGGTCATCTCCTCCCTGGACAGGAAGTAGACAGGAAGTAGATAGGAAGTACCTGGCAGGAAGCATAGCCACACCTGAACAGGCCTTTCCTCCCTGGGCAGGAAGTGGATAGGAAGTGCCTGGAAGGAAGCACAGCCACACCTGAACAGGCCTTTCCTCTCTGGGCAGGAAGTGGATAGGAAGTGCCTGGAAGGAAGCACAGCCACACCTGCACAGGCCTTTCCTCCCTGGGCAGGAAGTGGATAGGAAGAGCCTGGCAGGAAGCACAGTCACACCTGCACAGGTTTCTCCTCCCTGGGCAGAAAGTGGACAGGAAATACCTGGCAGAAAGCGTAGCCACACCCTCACAGTCCTCTCCTCCCTGGGCAGGAAGTGGAAAGGAAGTGTCTGGCAGGAAACACAACCACACCTGCACAGACCTCTCCTCCCTGGGCGACAGGGCTTCACACCACAGCTTCCCACGGTCCTCCAGGACACCAGCAGGATACAGTGTGACTCTGACACACACCCATCCTACAGGATCATGACCCAGGACCTGCTGCCTCATTCCCTCTAGAAGCTTCCATACTCCTAATGGGATGAGATGGTGGAAAATGTAAATGATCCAAGATGAAGCCTGGACAGCTGGTGGTTCACTGCTCAGCCTTTGTGGACTGGAAGGAGTGACAGGGCATAACCCCCTCTGCTCCCTCTGGGGTCCTTTGGCTGGGAACCGACGGCCCAGGGCCTGGCATGGTGGGAGCTGGTGAGCCTGGGTGGACACATGTCCCGTCAGGCTCCCTCCTTTCCAGCCTCATCACAGATGTGTTTGAAGTCAAAAGCTGATGGGCCCCAGGAGACCAAAGTCAGGGCAGGGCATGGGTGCTGCTGAGTACCCTGGCACATGGCACATGCCTGGACAGGGAGGCAGGGCCCAGGGCCCACCTGGACCATGTTTGGAGACTTGCACAGGGGGCCTTTTAGCTGCCACTCAGGACTAGGGACGGGGCCATGTGTCTGCGGAGCTCAGCAGGGAGTTCCTGAGTCTAGAGGCAGTCCCCAGGGGCCTTGGGAGCACAGCAGAGGCAGGCCACACATGCAAGGCATGGAGGCCAATGTGTCACCCAGATGTGGGTCCCTTGTGGGCTAGAGAAGCCAAAGCAGGAACAGAGCGACTGTAGGCACCAGCTTTGAGACACCACTTCAGCGAGGCCTGCGTGTGCCCCACATCCAGGGCCTTCTGAGGTGGTCCATGAGCTCGTCCCACATGGCGGGAGGGAGCACCACCCAGGAGGCAGGCCCAGAGTGGCACCTCCACCCCAGCCCTCTGCCAGGGCTCCCTAGGCTCAGACCTGCCAGGGAGGGTGGTGCTCGGGCTTTCTGCAGTCCACAGGGGGCAAGCGCACCAGGTGCCGTGCTGGCTCTGCTCTGGTCTGCACAGACTGCGTTTCCTGAATGCTGGGAGGGGGACTTAGCTTCTACGAACACGGAGCTGGGCCACGAGGTGCAGCAGGAGCATACTCCACATGCGTAAGAAGCCCAGCCCGGCTTTCCCTCGGCCGGTCATAGCTGAGGGACGGGCCTCTCCTCGGGCTTGGCCTGGCCCTGGAGAGGGAGACAGCTGGTACTGGGGACACCTCCCCTGCCCCAGAACAGGACCACTTGCTGTGGCCAAGGAAAGGAAAACCGCGAATGCCTCCAAGAGACGCGAGGAACACTGAGCGACAGAGGGGCTCCCGGGGGCTGCCCGTGCCCTGTGCCCTTGGCCTGGACTTGACAGGCTCACAGAATTTGACACAATCAGGGACTCGATCCTTTGAGGGTGTTTTGACAGGTGGGGTGGGAGAGTCTCCGTTCCGTTTCGTCAGCTAAGCCTGAATCGCTGGCCACAGATACTGTCCCAGGAGTGCACAGGAGCAGCTGTGCAGGGTGGCCATCTCAGCAGTGGGAAGTGTCAGGTGCGGGCGACGTGTTCTGTGTGGAGCCGGGGTTCCCGGGCTGGACCGAGGTCCAGGGATGGCGACCAGTGAGTGCACGCAGTGACAGGAACCACAGGCCCTGCCGTGGCACCAGGCAGGTGCTCCTCTGCAGCAGTCTGTGTTTCCTGTTCTGAAGGTCTTGTAATGGAAGCAATTGTTTAGTGTGAGCAGGCGTGTCCTAAGGTCACCGCGGTGCCATGCTGGGGAGGGCCGCACCCTGCCCGTCCTGAGAGTCACCAGAGATGCCACTCTGTCTAGCCATGGCTGTGCAGCAGGAGAAATAGGCCACTGTCCTCCACGCTTTGAAGCCCGGGAACCTCAAAGACCCCTTTATATCAATCCACAGTTCACATGGGAGACAGAGGGCTGCGTGACAATTTCAGAAGGCCCTGCTCCCAGGTTCCTCGGCCATGCACCTCTCTGGGCTTCACGCGGTGCCAGGAAGTGGCGCAGGGTGATCTCTGGCCTGCCGGTGCCGGGTCGGGTAGCGACCTGTGCCGTGAGGTCTGCTTGACTCTGTGTCCTGGCAGAGTGGGCTGCACCCCCGGGCACCGTCTGCAGGGAGCACGCCCGGCCACGGCACAGGCTGGATGCCAAGGAGCAGGACAGTTCCGAGCACAGTCTCTGGGTGCAGGCTTTGGGTCGGTGCTGCTGGTTGACGTGTCACAGGAGTGTCCCTCACGGGGAGCTTGTCGCCAGTGCTCTGTATGTGTTCATGTATGTACACGCCTCCACCCGCATGAGCTCCCTCACACAGGCCAGCCGGAACAAGCATGAGGCGCTGTCCCACAAAGGATCTGAGATGTTCTCAATAAAACGCTGTTTCACCACCGCCGCCTGCTTCTCTGCTTTCCCTGTCCTCAGCCCGGCTGGTGGCAGGGCGTGGGGGCCCACAGCACCCCAGCTTGGTGTCCTGGAGAGTGTGTAGGCCCCCCCATGCCAGGGGCCCTCCTGGATCCCGCCTGTGGGGGGCCTGGAGACAGTAGTGTGGCAGGGGTGGGGAGGGTCACAGGGAGGGCCTAGGTCCTGGGCAGGATGACTGACAGGACTCAAGGGGCTGCTCAGGGGCCACAAAGCACCGCTGTCCCCACAGAGCGCTGCAGCAGATGCGGCCTTGAGGAAGGAGATCGAGTGGAAACGTTGCTGCTGGTCTTGAATGTGCATGCCTGATGTCAGGGCAGGGGTGGAAGAGTCCAGAAGGAGTGGGGTTGGGTTGTGGTCTGTGGATGATGGGTTTGGAGGGCTCTTAGTTTTGTCTTCCTTTTTATGTTTCTATAACCAACTTAGGAAAGAGTTTCCGAATGCCCAGAGGAGCCGCGCACATGCAGCTTGGCCCTGGGTTTGCACAGGTGTCCCCACGCCCATAGAGCACGGCTTGGTGCTCATGGCATGGGCCTTTTGCCTGTGCACCGAGGCAGGAGTCGGGAGACTGGCAGGCACCCAGGCCTCTCCCCGGCCCTGCACGCCACTCCAGGGTCGCGCCTCCCTCGCCTGCTTGTGTGGTCTCCAGCTGCTTGCTCTTCGCCTCCTTTCTCTTTCCTGTGGGTGAACTGAGAGCTCAACACTGCAGGCATGCGTGCCAGGAGCCAGGGGCCGCTGGACGGACACTCCCAGCACACACCTTCTTCATGAGCGCAGAGGCTACTGACTGTGACACTCTGCAGAACAAAAGACGTAAGGGTCGGGTGTAGCTCAGTGGTGGAGCACTTGCCCCCGTGGCAGAGGCCCTGGCTTCCATCCTAGGGCTGAAAAAAAATAGAGAATGAATGAGCTAGGCATAGTGGTGTGCTCTGTAATCCCAGCCACGTGGAGGCTGAGGCAGGAGGATGGAAAGTTCAAGGCCAGCCTCAGCAGTTTAGTGAGCCCCTGTCTCAAATAATGAAGGTCTGGGGGTGTGGCTTAGTGACAGCGCCCCTGGGCTACATCTCCAGCTCCACACATGTGCGGGTGCACGCGCGCGCACACACACACACACACACACACACGGGCGCACACGCGGAGGAGGGCTTTTAAATGGCTTTTACTTAGTGCGTAGTCTTTATCTCCTTGCTCATGAAGCTGCTATGAATCAAGCAGGACACACCGCAGGGTGGGCCGGTCGATTGCTGTCGAACCTGACTACGGCCTTCTGGAGCCATCTTCCGAGAGGGGTTCTGTGCTCCGTTTCTCGGTGGTTTTCTTCTTTGATATCCCCTGAAAAAGCATGCTGACGCTTTTGTCTCAAACAGAACAGTGGTCAGACTTTCCTGACACAAGATGTCTTGTTTGGTTCATTAGTTTGACAAGGAAGGTCAGGTTCCACGGGGGACATTCACCACAAATAGAAGGGACTGAATTTGCAGCTTCGGGTCTCAATGAAAGTACGCTTAGCACGAGGACGTGAGAAGAGCACTCTGCCAAAAACGTCACATCGGCAGAAAGAGCAGTTGAACATTTCAGTGTCCCCAGCCCCCTCGGAAGCCACCCATATGCAGCCCCTCCACGCTGGCCCTCACACCAGATCCTTCCGCAGGGCGCCAGTCTCCCGCCCTGCCTTCAGCACCCTTGCGGGGGCTAATGGAGCTAACAGCCCATGCAGCGTTAAAGCCACCTTGATTTCTGATCACTTGTGACGCAGGCTGTTGCTCAGGCGGTCAGAACGCAGTCCGAGGACGCTGCCCCATGTGTCCCCTTCTCCATCAGCTCCACAGACTTCCTGATGCACCTCTGCAGAGAGGAGGACCACACGTGCACACCGGCCTGCTGGCTGCAAGGCAGCCACACCCTTCCACTAAGAGGTGCAACCTCCATAAAACAACTTTCCTGTGTGACAGTGATCATCTGTCTGCAGTCACCCCTGGCCCACGAGCCACCTGGTGCCTGTGCAGATGGCTTCATCCCACGCTCTGCTATTGAGTCCTGTGGTAGAGAAAGGCCAGGCTCCAGGGGCAAATGTGCTTACACAGTCAGGTTCCCCAGAAGAGCCCAGGGTCAGCAGGTGGGGCCTGCCAAAGTGGAAGCTGGCATAGTCAGGCAGAAGTGGGGAGGCTGCGTCCTCACATGCTGCTCTCAGGTCACTGCCACCACACAGGTCTGGGGCCGCTGGAGCAGGGCCAGGAATCCTGGAAGGACTAGGAGACCATGGGAGCTGAGGGGGTGAGGTAGGGGGCTCCAGGGTCAGGGAGGGCCTGCTGAGCGAGGAAAGATGAAGGGGGCACGCAGGGCAGGGTGCCAGGTCAGAGATGGGTACCGAGCAGGACCCATCTCAGCAGGGCTGAGACCAGGTGGAAGGGGCACAGACATGGCCATGTAAAGCAGAGCTCAAGGGGTTTCATTTTCCAACATGAATATCTACATTAGACTAGAAGTCACATCCTCTGTTTAAAGAAAATCCCATAATTCAAAGCACCCAAGGGTCCAGGTTGCCGAAGCCAGGGCCTCCTGAGAGCCCACTCCTCCCCTGGGCAGTTCTAGTGCAGGGAGGGCTGCTGTGCTCAAGGTGTCAGCAGAGACATGTCCCCAGCTCAGTCCAAGCCCCACCACGGGGCAGGCAGCCCACCCCAGAATGTGCCCAGAACCCCCCGGAAGGCCAGGGCCCCCGCTGCATGTGTCGTGTGGCTGTCCTGCCCGCCCATCTCCAGCCACCCTCTGCATGGAGAGCTTCACGCCCCAGCAATCACATGGAGAAGAGGGCAACGGATCATGGGGAGCTGGGCCCCCAGCTCCCATGGAGGACGACCAGAATCTATTTGCTTTTCTGCTTTTGTCCAGAGCCGACGGGCTTAGCATGGATGCTGAGTGTCCCACGGAGATAGGGACGCCCTCAGGAAGGCATGGTCTTCGTGACAGGAAAGCCATCTCTTGCACACACTGTCCTTTTTGTTGGAGCCTCTCTGGGCCAGTCAGTGCTCAGGGACCCTGGGTGGGAATCTCAAAACATTAAAGGGGAAAGAAGGGATACCCCGCCCCGATGGCCGGAAGGACGTGGTTCACTGCTGCCATGCAGGTTTGCTGCGAACCCACTCGTGTGGTGCCTCCCTCCCACAGGAGAATGCAGGGGAAACCTGAGTGTGGGTGGGGTTGCGGAAAGCACGTGGGCTCTGGAGAGCAGATGCTCTGAGAGACGCCCTGCAGGCCCGCGTGCGGAGCAGGCAGTGATGCAGGCGGGGCAGCAGCTGCCAAGGCCACTGTGTTCTCCCTGGCCTCAGGCCCACCCTCCCCAGGTCTCCTGAAAGGCTACAGAGCTCCAGGGCACTGGGACAATGTGAGTAGGGAGGGCCATCGAAAGGGACCCTGCCCTAGGTCCCAAGTGTCTACCTCTCGAAGGGAAGACGGTGACAGTGGAGTGGCCTATCAGGGGGTCAAGGGATGCAGGCTCAGACTCTCGCTCCCAGTGCTTCTCTGTGCCTCAGCCAGGCTCCCCTAGGGGTGGAATAAAGAGCAGCCAGCCCCTCTCACGTGACAGCCGCAGGTGCAGATACGGTGCACTTCAAGGCTGGGCTGGGGTGGGAGCTGGACTGGAGACAGAGCGCTCTGGCAGCCATGGGGGGGTAACCAGCGTCCGCTGAGCAGAGTTTCCACTGAGCCTGCCCACCTGGCACTCTGCACCTAGGAGCCAGCTGCTGAGAGTCCAGGGCCTCCAGGGAAACCCCACACATGAGGCATGAGCAGACGGAGGCAAGCAGGCACAGCACCACTGCATGCAGGCGAAGGAGACCGGAGAACCCAGCATGGAGCCCCTGGACAGCCAGCTGACCCTTGGCGAGAGCCAGGGCAGTGGTGCGAAGGGAACCCGGACATCCACACACAAAGGGAGATGTGGGTCCAGAGGGGCCCACAGCTGTCACAGGAATCAGCTCTTGGAAGATGACTCGGGCAAGAACCCAGTGGTGGCTGATGTCCATGTGAGGCTGAAGACCCCAGCCATGCAGGAAACCGTGGAGCAGCTGGACCTCAGAGATCAGTGACTTCTTTTTTTTAAGAAACAGGGACAGTGAGAGAGAGAGAGAAAGAGAGAAACAACTTGATTTAGTTTTTCACATGGCCTTAGTTGCTCCAACACTCAGTTGTGTACGTGGTGCTGGGGTTTGAACCCGGGTCCTCATGCTTGCAAGGCAAGCGCTGAAACCGCTGAGCCACCGCTCCAGCCCCGAGATCAGCGACTTCTGTAGGAAAGACAAAGGCAAGGAAAAGAAGAGGAGCCACAGACCGGGAGGAAAATCCGCACCTGATAAAGGACTGTTGCCCAAGATGCAGAGAGAACTCTTAAAATGCTGCGGGGGGGGGAAGCTCCGTCTGCTCAGACCCTGGGCAAAGTCTTAGAAAAGCTTCACCAGGTGAGCTGTGCAGGTGGCAAATAACATGCGGAAGGACGGCCACACAGTTGTCACCAGGGAAACGCAGATTAGAGCAGTGAGACCGCAGCACACTCATTCCAGTGCTCCGGATCCTGGGCTGCGGCCACAGGACACTGCGGGACAGTGCTCAGCACGGCTCAAGGGCGGTTTGGTGGTTTCCTATGAAACAGAACATAGTCCTGCAGTCCTACATTTCTGACCCTTGAGAGCTGAGAATCCTTGTGCACACAGAACCTGTGACGTGGTTCACAGCCGCCTTATCCACAAGCACCCAGGCTGGAAGCTTCTCAACCGTCCCTCGGCAGTGACGGTGCACGCACTGGCACCTCAGGCAGAAGGGAGAAAGGCTCCCCCATCCCCAGAGAGCAGCGAAGGACTTCAGGTGCACAGCACGGAAGGAAGGAGCCACTCGGGAAATCTGGGGCCTGTGTCACGCTGCAGGAGCAGCAGGAAGTGCGGTGGGGCCCCAGTCGGAGTAGGAGGGGTGCACAGGAGCTCGGGAGCCCAGGGCAGCGAGGCCCAGGTGCCCCTAGCAACCACCGCAGAGGCCGTCACTGTCTAAGCCCTCTGGCCGGCTGTCTGCTCAAGGATCCTGCCACATGACTGTGGGCCTGCGATAGATCACGCAGGCTGGTGACAAGTGTGTCAGAATGCTTCCTGTCCTTACCAGCAGTAGGCCTCTGGGACCTAAAAGCTGTCCCGCCTCACACCATCTGTTTCCTAATAGGCTGATTTAGTTCATTTTTACCTAAGGGTTGGATTTAGTTTCCCTTATTATCATCCTATTTTATCAAGTCGAAGAGACACAGTTTCACTTTAAAATATGTGAGGTCAGGACATGTTTTATAATCAGTGAGGAAAAGGCTGCGCATCAGTTGCCAGTGCTTTTTTGCCTAGTGACACCCACTAGACCACGTCAGGTCATTGTGTGGCTTTACATGAGTGTACTTCACGGCTTCTGCCTCTGCTCCTTCTCGTCCTCCCATTGACTGAGCCACATGTGTTGAGACTCCTTTCTGCCTTCCTTGGTAAGGACCCTCTGCCATGCAAACCTGGGGTCTGTGCCACACTGTGCTGCCCCTGCAGCCAACGTCCTGCCCCACGCAGGCCACGCTTCTCTGCTTCTCCGCTGCCACTGGCTCGGGCTCTCTACGCAGGATCCTGCCAGCCCCTGCCCAGGATTATCATTAAGAGGTCCCACGAGGGGAAGAAGCCATGAGAGCTAGTTCCAGGGATGACCAGAGGCTCCAGGATTCTGAGAGCTGTTCTCGAATCCTAGATGCATGGTTGGCTAGCTTTTGAGCTGTGTCCTGGACGACCCCGAGGGGTTAATGTAAAAGCAGCATGTTTCGTCTAAGGAATTGCAGATTCCTCCGTATCCTGTTGTCAGCAAGGGTAGCCCTCTCTGGTTTTGTAAGACCACTGCTGCCAGAGAGTCAACCTGGCTTTGAACAACTAGCAGAGTCCTGGGTATCTGGTCCAGTGACTCTACCAGTGCCGCGGATATTCTGTGATGGCGTGCGCAAGGGGTGGGGCTCCTGCCATCCCTTGCAGTGGTAATCCTTAGCCCCACCAGTAGGGGCACTAGGAATCTACCACGCTTAATCCTGACACTTTTTTTTTTTTTTTAAGAGAGAGAGAGAAAGACAGAATAAATTTCTATTGAGTTTTTCACATGGCCTTCATTGCTCTGACACTTAGTTGTGCACGTGGGTGCTGGGGTTTGAACCCGTGTACTTGTGCATGCCGGGGAAGCGCTGTAACCACCAAGCCATCACTCCAGCCCCCAATCCTGACACTCTCTAGTGATCACTGGCATAGCTTGGTCCGCTGAAGCCACCTGGATATCAGGGACCAAATACACCAAGGTGCAGGTTCAAGTCCAATTCTAGGCAGGCATGCAGATACTGTTGTATTACAGAAGAAGCAGATACCTGGAGTTGACCTGAAAGTTGAAAAATCTACATCAAAAAAGTGTTGAGGGGGTGCTGGAGTGGTGGCTCAGCAGTTAGGGCGCTTGCCCAGCATGAGCAAGTATACAGGTTCAAACCCCAGCACCCACGTACGCAACGAAGTGTCAGAGCAATGAAAGCCATGTGAAAAACTCAATAAATAAAAATTGATTCTCTTCTCTCTGTCTCTGTCTCTCTCTCTCTTTCTCTCTCACTGTCCTCTCTAAACAAACAAAGTGCTGAGGGGCTGGAGCAGTGGCTCAGGGGTAATGGCAGTTGCCTGGCATGTGGGGGAATCAGGTTCAAACCCAAGTACCATGTACACAACGAAGTGTCAGAGCAAAGAAAGTTGCATGAAAAACTAAATAAAATTGATTCTCTCTCTCTTACTTGCTCTCACTCTCCCAATCTCTCTTTAAAAATTAAAAAAAAATGTTGAAACCCAGTGAATCTGCATGTTTATCATTCAACAGTGTGGGGCTGGTCATGGCCACAGGGAAAAGGGGCTGGCTCTGGGTGTACATTTCCGGTGACATTTTCATAAAATAGGTAGTAACAAGTGGGATCCAATGGATTAAATGGGTTCTGTCCCAGGTAACTGATTTCCTAGCATGCGCGTTTGGTCCAACCCAGGAAGTTGGCCTAACAAATCGGGTTTCAGATGGGCCCCTAGCCCAGCAAGAGTTATCCTAAAGTAGTTGGGGGCTCAGAGACTCGTAACTTGGTGGTCAGCAGTTTTCAGACTTTGCTTCTTCTCTCATTTCTCTGGACAATGAGGGTTAGATCACAATAACTAGGTGATAGTCTCCCACTGGGTTCGAGTACTCAGCTTGACCTTGCGCCTTTACACATGTGGGGCACTTTGTGTCAGCTTCTCTTCTTGGAATATTGGCTCAATCATCGGGGTTGGTTTAGGTACCCATTGATGCAGGCCTTTTTTTTTTTTTTTAATCATGTTGGCATACCATCAGCAAAGGCCCAGATTGGGAGGAAAGTGGGGAGAAGGATGGGTTCCATCATGCCCAGTCAGAGTCTGGATTAGTTTTAACCCATCCCAGGGGTGATGTGGGGTATGACTGTCCTGATCGGTATTGGAATGGGAGACACAGCCAGCACTCTAGGAATAGTATGTGTTTGTCCTGGTTAGGAGCTCATGGGAGGCTTGAGCTAGTGGGAGCAGCTGGCTGAGGGCCTCTCTTGGCTTGATACTGCAGAGCATGCTTTCCCTTCAGCTGAACAAGGAAAGCCAGTACAGATAACAATGAATCCACCTCTCATGCTGTTTACACCCATGTAAACTAGGGCTAGAACAGCTCTAAGGTCAGCTCCATCCTCTGGCGCCATCTGGGCAAGACCCATCGAAAACATGGGAGCAGGGCTGTGGAATCCTCAGGCGTGGGGTCCTCAGGCTTCAGCCCTGCATTAACCATCAGCTTCCAGGGTCACCAGTGGAGCTGGGCTCCAGAATGTTCAGTTTTCAGCGTGACTTGCATTGGTTGATCTGGATGAAGTTCTGCGGCTCCAGGGTGGCAGTATGCTTCACCTGGGTCTGGTGGATCCAAAACATGACACCTGTCACCTTAACAATGGTTGGGTTAGTCAACAGCACAGTGCAGAGGCCTGTTCAGACAGGCTAGAGAGGTTCCCTCTTCCAGCTTTTAACCAAGACTTTATCCCCTGACTGGGGATGCACCAAGTTTCCCAAGGGAACAGGGACTCTTTCTAACACTTTCCAGGTGATTAGTTGAAGTGTGGTCACTGGGCATTGAAGATGCTGGGACATCTTTTAAGTCTGCTCTAATCCAGACATCTCCTCCAAGTCTTCTTAATAATGGGGGAGGGTGTCCTTTAGATTTCAAAATGGGAATATCCAGATGGCCTAGAGGTGCACTGGGCTCAGAGCAAGGTGGAGGGCAGGGTGTCTGCCCAGGGTAATCTGGTCTCCTGGCAGTTTGGCCAAAGAGGTTTTGAGAGATTCGTGAGTTCTACTTTCCCTGAGCTCTGTGGTCTGTTGGAAGTATGGGGCTTCTGGTTGATCCCTAGGATCTTGGATAAAATCTGAACTTCTTTATTTCTTGCAAGGCCTCCCCTTGCTTTGGTCCCCAGCTTAGAGGGTCTCTTCCAGACTCTGCTGTGGCCTCGTATAAAGGCTTGACTAGGCCAGAATACCCAGGTATCCAAATGCGACAGAAGCCAGCTATTCCCAGGAATCCTGAACCTCCTTTTGGTAGAGGGTCATGGAATGGAGCAGATGGCCTTTCTTTCTGGACCAAGGGCACGTCACCCTTTGGTGATGATAACCCAAGGGATGGAACTTCTTGACATATTCAAGCCTTCTTCCAGGGGCCTTATATCTCTTCTCACAAAGGCAGGTCAGCAAGGCCTTTGTGTCTTCCCATCACTGTCCCGACTAGAGCTGGTCAAGGCACATCAGCCACATACCGGAGCAGAGTGCAATGGGATATTTTTTCCTGGAGAGGTGGCCAGGTCCACTGCCAGCTTCCTCAAACAGTGTGAGTGGGTTCTTAAAACCTTGTGGCACCTTGTCCAGGTCATTTGTGGTTTCCTCCCAGTATGTGGCTCCTTCCATTCAAAGGCGAATAGTGGCTGACTAATCAGGGCCAGACGGAGGCAGAAAAGCATGTATATCGCTCTGCTTGTGCCAGAACCAGGCTCAGGAGGCAGCAGGGGTTAGGACCACAGCATGGAGTGTGATGGTGGCATTGTTTATGGCCCATTGGTCCTGGACTGGTCGATAGTCATTGCCTTTGCTTTCGTTACCAGGAGCAGGGGGTGTTCCATGATGACAGGCATTCAGCAGTCAGTAGCCCTGCTTCTCTTAGTCTCTGTTAGTGGACTCGAATTCCCCGCATGCTTCCTGGGATACTGGACATTGTCTCTGCCTATGGGAAGCCAGGTCTAGGCAGCAGAGGAGCCTGAGAGGCTGTGCAATCACCCGGAGCAGGCGGCACCCACAGTGGATGAATTTGCCGGGCTTTAGGGGTAACCGAGCTGGGTGGTGATGGTGGTGGGTAGATGCATGGGGAGCCCACTGAACGCGGTGGGGCATCTGGGAGTTGAGGCTCCAGTTGTCATTTAACAAGCAGGGAGCATATGGTGAAGGTACAAGGAGCTGCTCACTCGTCTCAGGATCCTCTTGAAGGACCAGCTTTTGGAATTCCGGTCGCTTGGGTTGGGCCACAAAAATCTTATGTGACCCTTCCTTCCTTTGCAGAATGGAACACAGGGGGGCAGGGCTTGCACCATCCAGAGCCAGGAGTTAATGCAGGGAAATGGATTGGATGCCCAGGAATGCCTATGACAAGTCTCACAGTCTCAGTCAGCAGACCTGACGTTCCCTGGGGGCCAGCCTGCAGTTTCAAAGGGACATCTGAACTCCACAGTCTCCTGTGAATCCTGTTTTAACACTGTTGACCACAGTCTAAGGCTGTAGGATTTGAGGAGGAGCTTGCACCCATGTCATGGTAGGTAGGGTGCCTCTCTTACTTCCCTCACCTCTTCCCTCCCTCCACCAGTGTCAGTGTCACAAAGACAAACAGGAGGGGTGCCCCTTCCGTGGAAGGGACCACTCAGGCACCCACCACTCTGGCCACGTCCTGAAGGAGCGCGGGTGAGGCCTGGCTGTAGCAGACTCAGCTTTGTGACTTAGGATCACAAGCTGTCTGATGCCGCGATAGGCCACACCCCTTCACCATGGATTCGCAGATGGGCCCACTAGGACTCCATAGCCTTGTGGGGACCTTGAGGTTCCAGTCTTGGAACCACAGATTCAATCCAAGCCACAATGGGCTGGGTCATGCACTCACATTCACAGCAGGGGTCCCAAGCCTCAAGTCCTGGAGGAGCTTCCTCTAGATGCAGGCCCTTTCAGACCTCCCCTGGACCTGATGGAGCTCCTCGCAGACACTCCTAGCCTCCTCTACTGATGTACGGCTGGACCTGGCTGGCCGAGCATTCCCAGGGCTTACCGAGGTGAGTGGGTCCACGCCTCCCTAGAGCCGAGCCAAGGGGGTCTGTCTGGGAAGGGGTGATGATGGAGGAGAGGGAGGCTTGCCTTTCTCCTTCTCTCCTGGGTTCCACCCCACTCACAAAACCAGCTTTTGATCATATCGGACAAAGCCACAGAGCAGTAGGAAGTCAGTCAGTTTATTTGGTAGAATTTTCTCTTCATTCTGATCCTTGGAGCTCCTGGATGAAGCTCTTGAGGGGGCCGGGCCTGGCTGGTCAGATGGAGGCACTGCCAGGTGCAGCAGTCAGGGGAGCCCATGGAGACAACGCATCGGGTTCACCAAGCCCCTGCCACGTGTTCCAGTTCCCAGGAGGAGGCTGGAGAAGAGGCCCCAGTGTGGGCATCCCCAAGTAACCTGGGCATCACCAAGGCACCTCCATCTGCATTGCTGCATCAGGGTCCTGCCTGGGAGGAGGCACCTCTGTAGGTGACCCTGCTGCATGGCCACAGAGCGCATCTGCTGCTAAGTGCACTCACAGGCCTCAGTGGGCTTCTTGTGCCCACAGGTTGTAACTGAGGCCCCTGGCCCAGAACCGCTGACCAGACTGCATCTGCTCTGCCCTACTCCTCAGTGCAGCTCCAGGCAGGGGCCGCCCAGAGGGGCCAGCAAGGGCGACAGGCAGAGCCATGAGAGATGGGGGGGGGGAGACAGAGACAGATGAGCTAGAGACGAATGATGGAGAGACAGACAGATAGAGAGATGAAAGAGACAAGAGAGCTGAGAGCAGAGACAGATGGAGAGATCAAAGAGACAGAGCTGAGAGGCAGAGTCAGATGGAGAGATGAAATGAGAGACAGAACAATGGAGAGACAAGAGACAGATGGAGAAACCAACAATGGAGAGACAGACAGCGATAGGAGAGGTGGAGGGAGATGGAGAGAAAGACAGACAGAGGACAGGGACCTACAGACAGGAAGAGGAGGGAGCTTGAAGTCAATTCCCATGCCCCTGTATCATCTGTCCTTGGAAGCGAGTCTTGGGCCCAGCTATCCCCCCGGGGTGGGGGCTGCCAGAAAAGGGCCTTGTCCCTGGAAGACTGCCTTCCCAACACAGCCATGAGCATGGGTGCGTCCTGCCACCCCCCCAGGACAGCCCTGTGCAGGTGGAGCTGGCGTGGGACTTTGGGACATCAGACACCAGGAACCTCAGTGGCAGGATCAAGCCTCCTCATTGCACCCCAGGGGACTTCTCAGCAACTGCCTCCCCACTAGGACTTGCTGTCTTGGCCTGGAGGCCCCGGCCCCAAGAAACCTTCGTGGTGCTGAGACCAAGTCTCAAAGGTGCACTGTCCTGACTGTCACCCAGATGATACTGCTAAGCACTCGCCCTCCTGGGAAGAGAAGCGAGATGGGCACAGGAGAGGCCAAGGCTGGGTCTGGGGGCCAGAAGCAGGGTTGACAGGCAGGTCGATCCCTCTCCAACAGGTCCCTGCCCCGGGTGAGTCTAGTACCCCAAACTTACCTGCCACGGGCCGGGTGGGTAAAGACAGTGTGTGGCTGTGAGGCCAGATTTCTCTACAATCCGCTGCTTCTGGACACCTGAGCATGGCCTGGGAAGATTGGGGAGGAGGGCACAGTCCCCTTTTACAGAAGGGAACAGGTCACCCTCCCCTCCCCGGGAAGAGACTGCACCTGTGGCAGGCTGGCTGGGCCTTGTCCCCACTCATCCCTGCCTGGCGCTCCCTGATCTCCAGAGGCCCCAGCAGGAGGAAGATGCTCTCCCCTCTGCCCACCAGGCCAGCTCGTGACCCATAGCCTCCCCCTGTGGCCCAGAGCTGGGTCCAGGTGCGCTGTCCTCCAGGGAGTGCTGACCTGCACCTTCTGCCAGCTGTGTCCTTTGGAACCATGTGCAAGGTCAGTTGTCACTGCTGTCCTTGTCCTTCAGAACTTCCCAGCTGTCTGTGCCCATAGCCCCTCTACTCAACAAGTCTGCAGGTGCTCCCAGGGGTATGGGGCAGGATGTACGTGGCCAGTAGCCAGGCGAGCTCACACCCATCACTGTGGCAGTGGCTCCAAGGAGGCTGGAGCTCAGGGACTGCCACATCACCCCTCAATCTTCCAGAGTCCCTACAAGGGAGGGTCAGGCGAGCCCAGGTAAGCTCCAGTAATGGGCCTTGCCAGATGCAAGAGCTAGAGAACCTTCCAGATGTGGTGATGACTCCAGCTTGGCCAAGGGAGGACATGTACCTGTCCATTACCTTTCTGGTGACAGTGGGCAGCAGATTCTCAGGTGTGTAAGATGTGCAGGGTGAGGTAGATGACAGGTGACCTCACCTGGGGCTCCCTATCACTTGCTCCTATCACCGGGGGGGGGGGGTCTTATCCCCCCATCACTTGCTCCTGTCACCTGGGCAGTGTGAACATGGAGGGTGTTCTCTCAGAGCCAGGTCACCCCCGGGGAGACTGAAGGGAGGACACACCCTCAGGACCAGAGAACACACAGGAGGCCACTGGGCTCCAGGACTGCAGGGCAGAGAGGAGATGGTGGCCAGGACAGTGAACCACAGGGGCTTCTTTCCCTTGGGCCCATCAGGAGAAAGATGGTCCCGTTCACTCTGGGCTGCGCAGCGTGGGCTAGAGCTGCCCTGAGTTTTGCATCTGTTAGATGCCTGGCCAAGGTCTGCCTGCTTCTGGGGAGGGCTGGGTTGCTCATGGATGCGTGACTGCTGGCATCTGCTGCCCTCACGATGCCCCTGGGGACAGGTGTCCCAACAGGCCTCATGGGAAGACCCAGACTATCAGGAGCACCTGGGGTCCTCAGTGACGCTGGATGCTCCTCTCTTGCTGGACAGGGCTGGAGGGTATGGAATCCTGGGGTCACCACAATGCCACCTTGCCAAGCAGCTCTGGTGGGCTTCTGCCTTTGTGAAGCCACCTGTTGGGGTCTGCAGTGAACAGCCTTCCCACCCCTAGATGAGCTGCAGTCTTCCCCAAATGCTGTGTGCCCACAGCTGCAGACTGAAGCAAGACCAGGGCAGTCATGGTGGAACCCCAGGGTCAGGTGAGGCAGGCCAGGCTCTGAGATTGAGAGCCCTGATCCTGATGGGGCACAGGAGACACGTGTCCTGAGGGCCCCCAGGAGGCTGTCCATCTCCCCCCGACCACTGGTTTCTGTTCCGCCTAAAGATGAATGCCTCAATTTCCCCTGCATAACCTTGGCTGTCACACGACAGCTACAGCCATGTCCCTATGGGGACTTGGACATTGATTTATCTTGGAGTGAAAGAGCCCTTGGGAGGCTGTGCACATGCCAGTCAAGTCCAGAAGGGTGAGGCAGTGGTGGGTCTCCTCTTCCTGGCCCCAATCCTGCCGGGGGCTGCGGGGATGCAGCAGGATGTGGACCATCAGTCTCTGACCTCCACTGTCCACACGTGCAGACCAGACTGCCCATGGTCTCCAGGCTGCAGCTCTGCTGAGGGTCAGCTGTGTGCCCCTGAGACACATTTCCAGCCCACACTGGGCGCTCAGAGCGGCCGCTGGCCCTGTCTCTTGTGTGAGGCACAGGAGAGCACATGGGGCCTTGGACAAGGACAGCAGTGGTGACATCGGCTAGCAGAACCGCATTGTGGGGACAGCCAGCAGGTGAAGATGGCCCAACCCGTCCTGGGTGATCTACAAGCAGCACAAACCTAGAGCTCGGTCCTAGAGCTGGAAACCCAAGACCAAGGTGACGGCAGGGCATTTCTCACGATGCCCGGCTGCCCTGTCCAGGAGGGCCTATCTGCTGAGGGCAGGGGCACAGGCCAGCAGAAAGGTTCATGCTAGTCCAGAGGCCCTCGTGCGGCACTCCTCTGTGCATGGGGGGTGCTCTGTGGCCTTGCCACCTCCTGAGGGCCCTCCTCCAGTGCTGTCATGGCACGCTAGGCCGCATTGGGAATCCTGGGGACGCGGAAGACAATGGCACATGGCCCAGCTTCTGCTCCCTCTGCCCTGAGGAACCAAACTGAGTCTTTCACTTACTTACCTCTTGCAAAAAGAACAGAAAACAAAGCGAGAAAAGAAGTTCCTTTATTCAGCCCAGCATCAGGAGCGCTGATGGTCCCCGGTCAAGCCCTGTGGGTGAGGGTGGGCTCCAGCATTCACACACGTCTGAAAGGTCCTCCAAGGGTGGCATCCAGGGCCACTCTGAACCCTGGCCCATAGGGGGCTGTGACTTGGGCTTCAGCACAGGCACCAACCCGCCATCCAGCAACCCACCGTCCAGACGTCATGGCTCAAGCCCACCTGCACTGAGCACTCCAGCCCCCAGCGAGGATGACACAAATCAACAAGGCCAGACCCTGATGTCCTCAGATGGCTGACACCCCAGGTATGGACTCCTGGACCCTGGAGCTTTCAGACCAGGCAGCACCTCCCAGGTGGCTGGGCGCTGAGCTCCTGATAAACTTGGCTTACAGTGACCTCCTACAGGAAGCTGTGCACGCACTCTATGGCAATTGGCCGCTGGCCCTGCGCAGGGTGGTTTGCACTGGACTGTGCTGCCTGTGCAGGGGCCCGTGGCACTGTGGTGATCTCTAAACCTCCCTGGCTGCAAACAGTTCTTTGCTCCAACACTGATAAATGTCGGCTGTCATCTCATCGCGCAGTGCAAGAGCCCGCGCGGGTGCTCTCCAGTAGCCATGGCTCCTCATCAGCAAGGCCCTGCCACTACAGGACACACGGCCCCAGGAGAGGCCCTAGAAGCCTGGAGGCTGTTCCTCATTGCCTCCAGGCCCTCCCTGTCTCATGCTAGCTGCGGCAGCTCGACACAACACTCTCCCCAGCTGGGACTGGGCCTCAGGTGCCCTGAGAGCTGGCAGCCCTGCTGAGGGAAGAGTGGTTTTCAGGCTGGGCCTACCCGAGTGGAGCAGTGACGTGCCTGCAGCTGTTCCATTCTGAGCGCAGGTGCCACGGTAGGGGATTGCACACCTTGTTTGCACAAGAAAACCACCAGCGGCCAGCACAACCATAAGGCACAAACTGACAGTAACAAGTCAGGACACCTGGACACGTGGACCCCCCAGAGCCCATCAGGATCACCAGGCATGGGAGCCCAGCAAGCTCCCCAGATAGAACCCTGTCCCCAAGGCCCCTAAGAGGAGGAGCTCTTGAGACAGGACACTGCCACTCAGCCTTGCCCAAGAAAATCACCATGGCAACAGACCTCCCCTGGTACTAGGATTTCAGCAGAATGCTGTTCCCTACCCCTAGCAACCACGCAGCCACTCCAATCCAACTCCCCGCACCTGCCGCTGCCATCCACCGAGACCCCCACGTGGACAACTGTGGAGCTGGCTTGCTGAAGTGTGGCCATGGGCAGTGGCTTCCACGCTGTCACTCTGTGGGGCTTGAAGCCCTCCTAGTCCTCTGCAACCTACTCCTGAATCACTGTGTGAAGGACGTGTGCCTAGAGAGCGACGTGTCACACAGCCGGGCATAAGGAACCTGTGTTTGCTGTCACGCCTGCGGGGACCAAGAGCAGCTTGTGAACTGCCACCTATCAGGAGGTGTGGCCTGTGAATTTATTGTCACTCAACCAACGCTGACATTGTGGAAAGACGGAAGTGTGCTGGTGCACGTCAGGGACAGCTCGCTCAGGACGCCCCTGTGCTTCCCCTCACCGCACGCTCTTCACGCTCTTCACAAGAAGCCACAGTGCCACAGGTCCTGAGGCAGGCACACGGGTGGCCTTACAGGCAACAGAACCTCGCCACAGGCCAGTATCGGCTGGCGCACGCGGGAAGAGTGCTTTCCACCATGCACCGGGAGCAGGGCCTCCCCTGGCCTGGGACCGAGAAGGGATGCTCTTGCTGCCAAGACCCAGCACACGGTGCAGAGGACCCAGACTGTGGATGAGGGCAGAGCCCTCAGTAGGCGACCTCCCAGCGGCTGGGCTGCTCACATACTTTCTCCTGGTCCCCACAAAAGCGGTTGTACGTCGTCCTGGGGTCCAACCCCAGGATTTCCCTTTCCTCGTGAATCCGGAAAGAGAATGTGGAGACCGAGGTGCCGATAAAAAACCTGCAAAGTAACACACAGGTTCCCAGGGTCACATGGGTCCACCTATCATACACACAGCATGGACACCAGGCGCCCTCTGCACTGCAGCCCTGGGCACACAGTACTCCGGTTCCACCCCTGCCTCACTGGGGTGCCTCTCCTCCGCTGAGGATGCCTAGGGCCACGCAGAGGATTCGAGGACTCTGTGTTCACAACACCTGCTCATACAGGGCTCCTGACTAACAAGCAGCAGGAACATGGACTCATCATGTGGACTCCATCAGGGCTGGAGAGGAGACTGGGCAATGGGAAGCTTTACCCTGACTACCATGCTGGTCTCCGGCTCCCCCGATGGGAGGCCCCCACTCCTCTGACTCCTTTAAGGCCGCCCACTCCTCTGACTCCCATGCTGGTCTCTGGCTCTCCTGATGGGAGGCCCCCACTCCTCTGACTCCCATGCTGGTCTCTGGCTCTCCTGATGGGAGGCCCCCTCTCCTCTGACTCCCATGCTGGTCTCTGGCTCTCCTGATGGGAGGCCCCCACTCCTCTGACTCCCATGTTGGTCTCTGGCTCCCCTGATGGGAGGCCCCCACTCCTCTGACTCCTGAGGTGGTCTCCCTCTCTATTTAACAACTGATCCAACCAAAACGTTTCCCAAGTGAATGCTACGTGTACAGTGCCACACTGGGCTGCGGAGCCATGGGCTTTTGAGCGGGCGCAGGCTCTTGGGGACACCCTCACCACCAGGCAGTGATGCAGATAGGGAAGGCAGGGCAGGCCATGTGGCCATGAGCAGTGGTCAGACAGGTGAGGACTTCATGCACAGGAGCCTGTAGTGGGGTTCCTAGACACCACCCAGGCAATGCAGCTTTTGGGGGAGCTAAGGCAGGAGGTGGAATTGTGAGCTAAAACTCCTCAGCACCACTCACGGGCTGAGACAGACACCTGCCACGCTCTCATCACAACCTAGCCCGACTGAGAAAGCAGCCCCTCACTACCTGCCTAGCAGGCAAAGGGACCCTGGTGCCAGGAGACGGCATCAGCTAGAGAACCAAGCAGGCAGGACACAAGCACACTGGCACCACAGCCAGCCTCAGGCAGGTACGGTGCCCAGCCCCACAGAGATCACAGGATGATCTGACTGATGCCAGCCCTGGCTCCAGGTCTGACATGCAGTGAGTGCTGGGTGACCTGCAGAGCTCAGGCCTGCCTCCAAGGCCACCCTCCACAACCTCGAAACAGGCCACTAGCCTCTAACCAGCACCCTGTGTGTGCCCCTCACCCTCATAGCCCTGGGTGCAAACCCAGCCAGGAAGGAAGGGGAGGCAGAGGAAAGCAGGCTCTGCGCTGGGTAAGGGCAGAGTGTGAACACCGCGGAGCAGAGCAGCTGAGGACACAAGGTCAAGATGGCAATTCACGTCTGCCTGAGGACACCTGGAGCGGAGCACCACAGGAGATGCAGAGGTGCACGCAGACCCCCTCTGCCTTGACTACTAAGCACCTGCTACGGGGGCCCGTGGCCCACAGGGCCATGGCAGTACCTGGCGTGCGAGCAGATCCACTGGTCGATGATGGCCACACCCCCGTCCTTGTACAGCGCCAGCTCCTCCCAGGTGGGCTGGAAGGTCACCATCTCAGGGAGCAGCTTTTTTAGCTCGTCATACTCTGCAAGGCAAAGGCGGCTCTGACCTGGGGTCGTGAGGCGCAAGCAGACCCATGTCCACTCAGCAGTGCAGCATGGGGCTCTGCCTGCCCACACTTTGCGACCGGATGAAAAGGTGAACGGCTCAGCTGCCTCTGAGACCACAGCTGGGCCGGCGTGTGCACCCAGGTCTGCCCAGCAATGTCTGGACCCACAGCAGCCTACCCTTCTTGATGGCGTCTGTGGCCACGAACACCATGTGCAGCTGGTGGGTCTCCATGAGGCTGCGGATCTTCCTCACCGCCCCCTGCAGACTGGGCACGTCCTCCCGGTGCCCCCAGATGAAGTCCTTTCTTCTCAGGTGGACTGCGAGGTAGGGCCCCCCAAGCGAAGAGCCCGGCTCTACCTGGCAGAGGAGGATGGAAAGGAGCTGAGGTGACAGGGCCGCTCAGGGTGTGGTGGGGACAAGGGCGTCTACGTGGCACCCTGTGGGGACCCCCCAGCCTCAGGGATTCTCAGACGGAATCTCAGGGTGCAGGAAGCCCATGAAGCGATTCAGTATCACAAACCCTTTCATCTGGGGAGCACAAGTGGAAATGACACACTGGAAACAAGAGACAGACACTTTAGGCTGCCTTACAGTCACAGAGGAACAGAGATCACAGGGAGCCTCTTTAAGGTCCAGCCTCCTGCTGAACCAGCACGAAACAGAGGGCTGGAAACACTCGATCATGTCAGTGTGGAAGGGCAACTAGTCCCCAGCCAGTCTAAATGCATTCACATGCACTTCCACACGTGTGTGCTTGCACGCATCCTTAAACATGCTCATGTAGGGTTCCAGTCATGCTGGGAGTGCAACAGGGCTCCATGCAGGCCAGGCAGCTGCTCTCCCCAGCCCCAAGCAGTGTCATGACAGCGCCTTCAGTGGCTCTGGGCCTGTCCTGCAGCTCTGCTAACCAAACGCATGTCACAAGGAAAAGGCTCAGAAGGCTGTGATCCCTGCCCCACTTCCTTCTGGGTATTTTTCCTGAGACCCATTTTACTCTTGAGAGTGACCTAGGTGCTGGCCCTGCAGGGGCGTGCCCACCTCTCTACAGGGAACACTACTGAGCGGGCTCCCTAAGGCTGCACCAAGCTGAGGAACTGTGGAGGTGAGCCAGCCACTCAACTCCTGCCACTTGCAGAGGTGATGCACACCTCCAGTGGGCAAAGCAGGAGCTACCTTCATCTTTGTCCAGTCCTCCTCAAAGTGGATCTTGTCTGTGGCGTCCGTGGAGTTGAGGTACCTGCTCCTGAACTTATCTCCCACCACCCGCAGGTGTTTGGCGAATACCATGCTCCGACGGGTCTGCGGAAACAGGGCCAAGCTGAGCGCCACGGGGCCACGAGGGTGGGCAGTGGTTACAACCTGGCCCACCCAGGCCACCCCACATAGGAGCTGCATGCAGGGCGAACTCCTCAGCCCTCCCGCTGACCACCCTGACTCCACCTGTCCCTCACCACCTGAGCAGCGGAGCCATCCCCCTGCAGACTGAAGCCCTCCTAGGAGAGCTGCCCGTCGGCCAGGCCTAGTCTGAGTGGCAGGCTCCACTCACTGGCCCGGCCCGCAGCCCAGTCAGCTCCTGCATCTCGCACCTGGACCCCCGATCCCACCTGTGAGCTCTGCACCTCGCCCATGGGAGCTGAACTTCTCACAACCTGTCACTATCCTCCAACTGCTGCAGAGGCTGCCACTACGACCTGGCCGTGGGCTCAGAACAACTGTGGGGCCCTCAACAGTCACCCAGGGCTACATTCCCCAGCTCCAAACAGTCACCAATTCCAGTGTTAAGGTCTCACTGGAGAAAACACCCACCCTGCCAAACCAGAGGAAAGAGGGCCCAGAGGACAGCCCTGTCCCAGTACAGAGAGGATGGCAGGAGGGCTGGCCACTGTGCAAGAACCGGGGCCCGTGCAGGGAACAAGGGCTTGTAGCCCAGGGGCCCCCCAGCCGGGCCCCATGTCCTCAAGACACCCAGCCCTACAGCAGGTTCCAGAATCTTTGTTCTAAAGGGGGTGAAATCCGCTGCTGGGGCTGAAGTCCAGGACTTCTGAGAGCCACTAGATCCCAGTCAGAAAGGTGGAAAAACGCCGCTGACAGTTTTAACAACACGAGCATCACAGGAGGTATGGAAGCATAGGGAGACGTCCCTCAGGACATACTCACATCCCAGTAGTCCTTGCCCCCATACTGATCATGAAGGAAGTTCTCAGCTCTGTCCAACATCACGGACCTGTGAACATGAAAAACGCGGCATCAGGACCATGACGTGAGAGGTGACCGTGTTTGCACGGCAGATCCAGATGGGCCGGGCAAATGAGGCCTGCAAGGGACCCTGTGGGGACTAGCAAGTGGTGCCCATGACTCTGAGAGGCAGTGAAGGGTGGAAAGAAAAGGAAGCAGCATCCAGCAGCACAAGGCCCACTGCACGTGGAGGGCATGCCAGGACGCAGGGGCTCGCACCACCACAAAGGGGCAAAGCCCGTGAGGACAGGCCACAGAAGCCCCTCCTGCCCGTGTACCTCTGGCTTGCACTGGCACGGGGTTCGCAGTGAGCCCTGGACTGTGGCCCACCAAGCCAGGCTCAGCCAGGTTGCCCCAGCTGTCCCAGTCATCAAGAGGAAGTCAGGGGACTCCACAGGAGATGGGCACATCATCTGCAGCCCTCACTCCCTCTACCAGATCACCCCAACAGCCAGAGCCAGCCAGGATGTGGGGCTGCTGGGAAGGCGCAGGCTGCCAGAGAAGGGCCCAGAAACCTACACACAATTCCAAACTTCTGCAGATGAAACCTGGTGTGAGATCTAGAGCAGTGCTCTGCAGAGTGGCACTTCAGGGGGCTTTCACATGTGGCCCTGCTCTGCGGCCAGAGTTCCCACTGCTCCAGCATCACAGCCCGAGGCCAAGGATTTGCCCCACCATGCAGGGGCCCAGCTTGGGGGTCCCGGTCCTGGGGTGACTTGGCAGTGACTCCCTCTGACCAGGGCAACTCACCCCAACCACTTTGGTTCTGGGCACATTATGTTTCTATTCCCTGTCGTCTGCATGGAGACTTCACTGCAGAAGTGCTTCCTCCTTGCGATAGCACCAACCTGAGGGCAGCTAAAGGCTACCAATGGGCTGGTCAATAAAAACCCCTCCTTCAGCAGAGAGATGACCTGAGGCCAGGATGAGTGCCGCACAGCCTCACTGATGCCCGAGACCCACCGAACACCCTGAGGAGCAGCAACTGGGCCTCTGTCTGAAGGAGGTGACAGGTCACGTGGCCATCTGAAGGAGAATGCTCTGGAGGGAAACAGGAGGGCACCACAGGGCATCCTGCAGGCTAGCTGCAGACTGTGTGAAGGTGCACCTGACGTGTAGTCTGGGGACCCTGAGCAGCAGACCCCCAGATGCATTGTCCTCTGCCATGGCCCAGCTCTGACCTCGTACAAACAGAACCTGGCCTCCTCTACTCCCTTCTTTGTGGATGCTGTAGCCCTGATGTGTCCTGCTGCAGCTGGCGTCTCCTGAGCTGGTGATGTTCAGTCTTGAACCTTCTGCACTCCTTTTCTGTAGTCTATGGTCGAAGGTGGGGACACCACGAGCACTGTAGGCAGGTGGCTGGGAGCAGGTAAGTTGTACTTGCAGGTCTGTGGCAGACCCTGTGGGGGCAGGGCCTGCAGCCTGTCATGAGGCTGCACTCTCCTTTGGTGAGCCATCCCCTGTACTCTGCTCATCTGCGACTCCCTGTTCACTGGTCCTCCAGAACTCCACTGTACACGGACGCAGGCCACTGACCATACGTGTCCCCGTTGCCCCTCCAAGGCCTGCCACTTCGTTTCCTTAATGTACGGAAAGCCTTAAAGGGACAGAGCTGCCAGTGCTTTTCAGTGTGGAAGACCCTTCCCCACCCCAGTCCCAAATCCTGCTCTGAAAGCTCTGCGGCCCCCCTCTGCAGGGTCTTTGGGCCTCCTGGAGCTGGGATGCTGCTGATGTCTTCTCACAGCGCCTCTCGCCTGCTGCTCTTTGGCAAAGGTGCTGCTCCCAGCCATGGCCTCCAGCTTGCAGCTCTCTCAGGGCTCAGCTCCATTTCTGACCCACACAGGTCAGAGCAGCACTCTGCAGGCCCAAATCGGGCAGAATGGCTCCGGAACTCAGGTACAGCCAAAACGTCCAGTCTTGGGCCCACACAAAGACACATCTCAGGGAGGAGATCCAGGGGGAGGGGAGCTCAAAGACAGCTTGCTGCCACTGCGGGGACGACGTGGGGGCCAGGGCCACTGAGCCAGCACGACTGTGCTGACGGGGTGATGTTGAGCAAAGCCACTCTGCGCAGAATGGCTGCTGGCGCTGCCGGGGCTTCCGGGTGCACACACAGCACAATGGCACCTTGGTGTGCACAGAAGTGGCCTGGAGTGCCCAGGCTCAGGTGAGATGCTCACAACCTGTGCAGGGGGTGTGGGGGAACTGGAGGGGGCTTTAGAAAGGGTCTGCCACTTCAGGCTCCCCAGTTCCCTGCAGCAACGGGGAGCCTGCAGATCCTAGGAGCACACTCTCAGACATTTCCTTTCAAACAGGGTCCCACCCTGCATGGCTCTCAATCCTGAAAGCACAGCCTTCACCCTCTCTGGCCAAGGGTGCACTTTATGATCACCCAGACCCACAGGGAAAGAAACTTGACAAGGCTGGGGATAGGGCGGCATCTCTGAAGGCTCCTGGGCACTCAAAAAGAGCAGCGCTTCCTGCTCAAGCCCAGCAGACCTGGCCTTCTGGCCCAGTCTCCCCGAGCCCCGCATCTGCCGAAGCTTACTGTCCCCTCTGCACTGCCCCTTGCCCATCTCCAGGTCTTGCTTCACTCAGCTGTGCCCTGGGTCCTCAGATCACCTCAGAGAGGAACTCTGGAGAGAAGACAGGTGTAGACCTGCCCCCAGCACCTGCAGCAACAGCCAGGCTTGGGGACACAGTGACGAACATGGGTTCAGCCACCAGCCGCCCTGAGGAGGAGCTCCAAGGATAAGGCGTGCACACCCACAGTGCCAGGACTCTGGGTGCACTGATCCAAACCCAGGCTCTGCCTGGGGTCCTCCTGAAGGACACATGCGGCCTCCTCCAGTCCTCGCAGGCCCGTCTGTGGAGAGAGGCGCCCTGGCAAGGTGTGTGGACAGCGCACAGCACAGCACAGTGCCAGCACTCACCGGGCTGACGTGTTTCTCAGGAGCACAGGCGCTATGATGGAGGCCGATCCTTGGATGGACAGGCAGGAGACGTTCAGACCCCTGGTTTCTTCGTAGCCCCAAAACCATCCCCTGGAAACAAAACCCACGGTGCAGCTGTTAGCTTGCTAGCTTTCCCACAGATACAGGCATGCGATGGTGAAACTAAGGACTGGACTGCCAAAACTGAAGCTGTGAGAAGCCCGAAGGAAACGGTGAACTTCCACGGACGCCTTTCACAAGATTCTGGACAGTGCACAGCCAGGAATGCTGAACAGAAACTGCAGCCCCAGGCTCAGGTGCCAGAGCAAGGCAGTCACGCTCTTGCCAAGAGACCCTCTCTTGCTCACACCACTGTGGTGTGTAGCACATGGAGGCTGCTAAGTGGCAGCTTTTCGACAGTGAGCCTTGGCTTGCCACCCACATTCAGGCTATAGCTACCATTCCTACCCCACACTCAAGCGCACTTACAGAGACAGGTAAAGACACAGTGGCACACACTTGTCCTTCCAGCTACTTAAGGAGGAGGATCAAAAGTTTGAGGCCAGCCTCAGCAACTTAGTGAAATCCTGTCTCAAAATTTTAAGAGTCTGGGCATGCAGGTCAGTGGTTGCAAGACCCTAACTTCAATCCCCGGTATTGGGAAAAACAGTGAGGAAAAGTGAGGATGCCTTCATTGGGTGCTGTTAGAATGGGCCAAATCCCCCATCTGTACACGAGGCTCTTGCCAGCACGGCCCACTGGGCAGTAGGCACAGTGTGGTGACGGGGACGCACAGGCTACCTGTAATACTCATGCTTGTCCTGTGAGTACTGCAGCGGTTCCAGGCACGGCCGCTGGTCGACCTTTTCCTCCCAGGAGCCCTCCTTCCACCCTTCTGCGTACCCTTGCAGGACATACACCTGGTCAATGAAGGGCCCACCGGACTCTGAAAGAGACCAAGAGAACAGGCAGGGCAGCAGTGACCGTGGGCCCACTCGCAGGCAGCCAGCCAGACTGGAGCACAGGGACACAAGCCTCATGTCCAGACCACCTGGATTGGCTCAAGGCCACCTTGCTCCCAATAAGGACTGCAGAAGGCTCACAAAGCAGAGGACAGAATCAGGTCCCTGACAGGGGTGGGCCTTGCGGAGGTCTCCCGCCTGGGCGGTCTTCTTCCTTCCACTGAATCTGCCACACTGGGCAGCCCGGCCTCGCAGGGCCTGGTGGGTGACGCTGCCTCACTGCTCTCCCTGCCTCTCCCCTCTCCTCTAGCACATGCTGACCCTGCCTAGACCACTTCCCTCCAGGGATGCCTGTCCCCTCCAGGGTCCCCAGCACTCTCTACCATCTGACCCTACTGCACTTGCTGTCCCCAGTGAGATGCTTGAGGAGGGTCCATGCCCCCTACCCATAGCTCTCACCCATGCCTCACTGGGGCCACCTGACACATTGCACGTAGTGATGAAGCTCCAGCCAGATAAAATGAACCACTGGGTTACCAGAAACCACAGCAAGTGGACTTCTGGCCTTTCCAGGTCTGCTGGGATCAGCAGGAGAGGGAATGCCTGCCAGGCCCTGTGCCCGCCCTGTCACAGCTGCATCCTCTATGGGAAGGCAAGCCAAGTTCAGCCAGCACATCTGCCCAGGAAGGCCATGCGGCATGTGCAGTCGTCCCCATGTGGTCCCTCGTCCTGCTCTAGCTGGAGACAGAGGGTGAGTGATAGCAGGGAGTAGCAGTCTGTAACTTCTAGGTGTCACCCACTCTAAAATGGCAAGAGCCCTGACTGTCCCTCTTTCATCACCAGGAAACCACTAGCTGAGCCTTGTGGCCAGGGGGCAAGGGCAGCTTCTTGGGTTGCTGTGACGACAGCTCAGACCGTAGCCAAAAAGGGTGCACCCCATGAGCATGGCTTACAATGCCTGGCCTGAATGTGCTCTTGTCCCTGTGCTCCAGGACAGTGAGAGCCACAGGCTGGTAAAAGGATCCCGTGGGAGCCACCATCCTCAGCACATGGCAGAGGCTGTGCTGTGTAAGAACTTGGTGTGCACCACACTTGTAGGCCCACTGAGATCACCTGTTCCTCTTCAGGGCCTCCAGAGGCAGCGGCAAGGGCCACTTACTTTAAATCCCCTTTCCAACCAAGGTTACAGTGCTAAACACCTTTGTTCTAGTAAAAGCTTTACTCCTCAGAACACCAGGAAGGAGGAAGCAGCATGGAGTTAAAGAGACATCTTTACTTAAGTCCTTACCAGCACATGCGAGACCCCATGCTGAGAACTGTGTGCATGCATGTTCTAAGGGGCCAAAGAGCGCTCTCTGTTGGGTAACACCTGGGGTCAGATGCCTTCTTGCTCAAGCTGACCGTGCCCATCCCCACACTTTAGACCCACTTCCCTAGAGAAACTGTGCCGAGGGTGCCATGCAGAGCAAGTACTGCAGCTGCAGCTGCAGAGCGATGCCGGATGAACCGCAGCTAGTGCTGGGCTGTCTAGAGCAGAAAGGCCTGTCCACCCCAGGCTGGGCGCCTCACCTTCAATGAAGTGCTCATACTCAATGACCGGGATGTTTTTATTGAGACTTGGAAGATCAAAAAACTGGGACCAGGGAATCCGGTCCTGGAGGATGTCAGGACTCTGCCAGTGATAGAGGCGGCCCCATGGGGGCAGGACAAGCACCCAGTCCTCCGTCTTCAGCAAGGTCTTCAGCAGGGAGGCCATGCGGATGTAGACATCCCTGCGGAGGTTGAAGCCCTCCAGCGGGTTGACATCGTACAGAAGATACCTGTGCAGGGAGAAGGCAGGCTCTTGAGTGTAAGGCGGGGTACACACTTGTGCAGATTGCTGCTTCTGGTTGCTCCGAGTTCCCAATGAGACAGCTGCCGACCTGTTTCTATGTGACAATTAGTGCACAGCCTACAAGCACGACCAGACGTCCTAGAGTCCTCTAACAGTTCACCCTGCCAGCGGAACCTGGGCGCTGAACCTCAGCATCAATGCTCCCAACGGTTCTCAAACTGTCTAAAGACCTCTGCACTGCAGGCAACTTTCTGAGAACCCAGAGAGCCAAAGCTGCTGATGGAAGATAAAGCTACAAGTGCTCACTAACTCACTTGAAAACGGTTAATTCATCATAGGTAAGAATCGCATTTTGAATGAAAAATGCACAAATCTTTCCACACAGAAATGACTACCAGGAAGATGGCATTGCAATTCTGCAAGTCTATTCCGGGTCTGGCGACAGCGGAGGTCTCACACCTGTCCGCACTCGCCTTCTACGACATGGAAGAACTCCACAGAGCACGCCACAGCGTCCCGCGGGAACCCGGGCCACCCCGCGCCCCGCCCCTGCTGCGCCGCCCGGGCCCACGTGGGAGGCGGCGCGGACCCGCCGGCGCCGCAGGGACGCACTTACCGTCTGCGGGACGCTGCCCGCGACAGGATGTCGGCCGCCGACTGGCCGGGCCAGAACTCCTCGCCCGAAGCCCAGACCGGAGGGCAGAATGCCGCCCCAAGAAGAAAGTAGACGACCGCCAGCGCCGCCATGGCCCCGGCGGCCACGTACTTCCGGCGGCCGCACCCTACCCCGGAAGCGCAAGCCTGCCCCGCCCCTTGGAGCGCGTCTCCCGTAGTCACGGCAACGCGCGAGACTCACTCTGCGCATGCGTTTGCCGTCCTGGAACAGGGGCCGAACGGGGCGGGGCAAAGGGGCCTTCGGAGGCGTGGTCTGGACGGCAGTGGCGTGGTTTGGGCGAAGGCTGGCCACGGGGTCGGGAGGCGGGGCCGGCGGGCCTGTGGAGGCGTGGTCCGAGGACGGGCGTGGCGTGGGTGGGCCCCTGAGGCGGGTCCTCAGGGCGGGGCGGGGCCTTGGGGCAGGTGTATCTTGCACCCCTGGGCTCTGTCCCAGCTAGGCGGTGGCGGGTTCCGCAGCTCTGCCTGGTCCTCCGCGGTCTCGGTGGGGCGCGGTGGCGCGGTCTGGTAGGGCGAAGGCTGGAGGGCTGGCAGGGCGGACGGAGTCGCGGGGCAGGGCGTGGAAGACAGCACGCGCCGTGCCAGGTGCTGTGTTACCGTCGCCAACGCCCATAAAACGCGGGAAACTGGGATGAACGGTGAGATTTTGCGCCCCAGCCTCTGCTGTGTGCCCAGGCTCTGGGGCGCAACCCAGCGTGTGGATGTCGCAGGAGCTGGCCTGTGCCAGGCGCTGCTCAGGAGCGCTGTCCGTGAGCCCAGCCAGCCCCCAGTGAGCCTGCCAGAGGGGCAGCGATCCTGCCTGACCCCTCTAACGGCAGGGTGCCCTCCCATTCCCAGGGGAGGCGGGCCTGTCCCCTGAGCGGTTGTGGCTGTCGCTGCCCTCCAACTGGAGTGTCCCTGAGGGGCAGTGAAAGACCCAAGACATGTGAGGGGCCACCAAAGAACAGCTGCTGACCTGGAAATGTGTCCACACCTCCCGTGAAGCAGAATCATTTGTTTAAACCGCTTTCCACTTGTAAGTGTAGAACCAGGTATGTTATGGTTTGGATGAAAGGTGTCTCCCAAAAGCTCACTATGTCAGACAATGCAAAAAATGACTGAGGTGAAATGACTGGGCTATAAGATCCTTAACCCAACCAGTGAATTAATCCTCTGATAAGGATTAACCGGGTGGTAGCTGAAGGCAGGCAGGGTGTGGCTGGAGGAGGTGGGTCATGGGGGCGTGCCTATGGGCTATATATTTTGTAACTGGCCTGTGGAGTCTGTTTCCTGGAGCCAGGCCTTGACCCACTTCTCTCTGCCACACTCTTCTGCCATGAGGTTCAGACTCACCTCTAGCTAGAACAATGGAGTGGGCCTTCTATGGACTAAGAAACCATAAGCCCTGAAATAAACTTTTCCTCCTAAAATTGCCCTTGTCAGGTCCCTGGGCCACAGTAATGAAATAGCTGAGTAAAACAAGGCGTGTTGTCCTGCAGACGCCAGGGGCTGGCTTTCTTCGCTCCTTGAGGGACCGGGCAGGACCTCAACCCTCTGTGCTTGCTGCAAAATCCCTTTGTCTTATGAGGGTCCCCAGACTTGCAGTGTCCAAATTCTGACTCTAGTGCAAGCAGCTCCCAATACAGTAGACTCCCTAAATTCCTTGAAGTATACGAATTACCAAACTGACGACAGTAAAGGGAAAACACAAATTGCTCCTTATCTGTTATAGAAATTGAATGTGGAAGCAAATTCAATTTTGTAATTGAGCATCTTCCCACAAAGAAAATCCTAGGCCTAGAGAGCTATGCTTGGGAATTCTATTTACAGAAGCAAAATTCCTGTCCTTCCATTCAGAGGGGACACTTTCCAACTTGATTTATAAGGCCAACATTTCTCTGATAGCAAAAGCAAAAACCTCACAAAAATAAAACTGCAGACCAGTGCCTCATGAACATAGACCAGAGGACCCTTATTAAAACTAGCAAGTGGAATCCATACTGTATATCCACATGAGGACCAGGGCAAAACATTTAGGGTGACCCTCAGCAAGGCAGTGTGGAAGGGTGAGAGGATGAGCAAGGACTCAGAAGTGTGTGCCACAGGGAGCCAAGACTCCTGGACGCCTGGGGAAACGGTGGGAGGAGTGAGAGGGAACACATTTCAGCAGGTCACAAAAGCAGGAGCCGTAACAGGGAAGGTGGATGCATAGAGCTTCGTCAAAAAGTAATACCTCCATTTGGAAAATGAAGATGGCCTGGGAGGAAATATTGGAATAATCTGTCTGATAAGTCTTTATATCCAAAGTATGAAACTATCTTTCTTTTTTTTTTTTGTTTTTTAAAAAGAGGGACAGTGAGAGAGAGAGAGAGAGAGAATCAATTTTATTTAGTTTTTCGTGTGCCCTTTGTTGCTCCAACACTTAGTTGTGTATGGTATTGTGGGGCTGGGGTTTGAACCTGCTTCCTTGTGCATGCCAGGCAAGTGCTGTAACTTCTGAGCTACTGCTCCAGCCCATGGAATTATCTTTTAAAACTCAGAAATAGCAAGAAAATGGTAGATAGCTCACCACAGGCAGGATAATTGCCAGGGGTTGACGGGCTCTGGAAAGGATACTCGCCACCAGTGGTCACTAAAGGAGCAGAAACTGAAATGGCAGTGGGACACCCTCCTTTACCCACCAGGATGGTGACATGAGAAACATTGACCACACCAGTGCTGGAGAGGCTGAGGGGCAGCCAGAACCCCAGACGCTGCCTGTAGGAACGTACCATGGTCCAGCCCTGTGGGAATTATTTTAACAGTTCCTGTTCTCTTCTGGTTGAACCGCAGCTGGAACCCCACCACCACCAAAAGCGGTTTCGTGAGTTTCTCCAAGGGAGTTCCAGAGCAATCCTGAGATGCAGCTGGTTGGAATTCTGAGGAAAGAAGCTCTAAATGCCAGCGTGACGGATGCTGATTGTTGGGGAATGGGAAGAGGGGTGTTCTTCTCGGACTCGTCTGCAGGGCTGAGGGCTGCATCTGGGCACGCTGGAATGGGCTCAGGTCAGGCACTGGTTTTTTTCAGTGTTTTGAGCAAAAACCTAAACACCTTTATCAGCGCCTGTGAAATGCCCAAGGCAGTGCTTGGTCCTGGGCTTCAGGAAAGCCTGCCGCTGGGCAGCCTAGTGAGCGCGAGCTGTCTGCACATCTGTTCAAGAAGAAAATGGAGGTGGGGCCCTGTCGTGTCTTATGAAGCTGAGAACATGCTCTGTGTGACCCGGCCACTGCACCCTCTGCCTTTGCCTGGGAGCTATGAAGATGCTGTCTCCTGAAGTTCCAGCCCTCCGGGGAGATGGACACCAAGGAGCTGTTGCTGGCCTCTGCGAGCCTCCTGTTAGACCTGGCTGAAGCCTCCATCTGCTGTGTGTTTAATCCAACACCTCGAAGCTGGGCAGCTCGGCTCTCTCAGGCTTGCACCTTGGGCCGCTGGTCAGCTGTGTGACTCTGGGCCGGGTGGCCCCTGCCTTCCTAGACCTTGTTCTGTTTGCCATTGAGAGGCTCCCTCCTGGACGACCAGGCGTGGCCCCCTGGCTGCCTCACAGCCACTGGCCTGGAGAAGGCCCCACCAGGAGCTCCAGGGAACTCAGAATGCCCCCAAGGTTAGCAGACCACCACCTGGGCCCCTGGATTTCCCTCTCATGGAGAACAACCCACTTCTCCCTCGGGCAGGGCACCTCCTTGCTAAGGGAACACTCACACAGCCACGGTTCAAGGACACCCCCCACATGTGCTCAGAGCCCCTCAAGACAGACTTCCCCACAGGGTCCTCAACACTGCAGCTGTTCAGGCCATGGGCTCAGGGTCACAGGTCCCTCAGCAGCTGACGTCCTGCACTGGGGACATGTGTGTGCCGGCTGGCCGCAGGGGAGCTGCAGGTTTCTGAGGACCTGGACATGACGTGCTGGTTCACAAGTGCACAAGTGTGTGAATAATCAGGCCCCACATGAGAAGTCAGAGGAACAGGAATGGCTTTAGCACCAGCAAGTGCCTGGGAATGTCCTCCGCTCCGAGCCACCCTAGCTGACCTGCCCTGCCTGCCCTGGTTCTCGTTTGGAAACCCTGTGGTCAGCCGGTGCCCTGGAGTCTGGAAGACAGGAGGCAGCCTCAGGATTGGCTTCTGAGCCCCAGAGGGTCTCCTGCAGCCTGGCCCAGAAGCCCCTGCACCGTCTGCCCACTGGGCCCTAACTCCCCTGTCTCCTGGGACTTCCTGCCTTCCACCCACCCTCCCTCCAGCATCCCATCCCTCCCTGTGGGCCCACGTGTCCCTCAGCGCTTACTATCCCCCAGCAAAGCAAGCAGCACAAAACAGACCGTCTGCCACCACCCAACCCCACCCTTCCACCCAGCCCTACCTCCACCTGGCCACCCCTGCCCACCCTGAGACCACCCTAGGCTAGGTCAGCATCCCAGGGCTCAGGTGTGAGCAAGGTCAGCATCCTTGGGGATCAGGTGTGGGCAAGGTGAGCATCCGCAGGCTCAGGTGTGGGCAAGGTGAGTGTCCACAGGCTCAGGTATGGGCAAAGTCAGGGTCCCCAGGCTCAGGTGTGGACAAGGTGAGTGTCCACAGGCTCAGGTATGGGCTCAGGTGTGGGCAAGGTCAGGGTCCCCAGGCTCAGGTGTGGGCAAAGTCAGGGTCCCCAGGCTCAGGTGTGGGCAAAGGCAGCATCCCTGGCTCAGGTGTGGACAAGGTGAGCATCCCCAGGCTCAGGTGTGAGCGAGCCTGTAGCTTCACTACCCAATACCTCTGTCTTGTGTTTCCAGGGGTGAGTCCAGGCGAGGGGTGGGCTCTCCCTGTCCCTTGCCCTTCAGACCTTGCCCATAGGCCACCTGTGGCTCCTATCAAGCCTGTGGGTCCACCCAGGCTCCTGGCCACAGGGTCCCTGCAGGCACTGCCCTGGCCTCCTACCTGCCAGGTGCCTGGACCATAGATCAGGCGTGGGAGCCTTGGAATGAACTATTCCAGCATTCCAGAAGTCTCAGTGCTGGCCAGGGCCCATTACAGGGACCCTGTAGGGACCCTGGTTCTGTCTGTCTTGAATTGGATCTCAGTTTCCCTCTTATCCATGCTGAGAGGCTGGGCTGGGTCACTGGGCCCACACGTGGATATACATCAGTGTTCCCAGGGAGTGTGGGGCAATGCAGAGTCCTGAGCATGGCTCTTGCTGACAGGGGCACTTGCATGATGCAGGTGGTGCTCTGGACTGGCTGATGGTGGAGGCTGGACGGTACTGACCTTGAAGGGGTAGGGCCCCTGCACAGGCCCACTCCCCTATGAGAGCCCAAGTGGCTGAGTCCTCTGGCTGGCAGGAGGGTGCCCTGAGCCCACCTGTGTGCCACCTCTGGGGACGAGGCTACCCAAGCCCTGGGGACAGGTTCATCTGCTCCTCCAGCCCTGCTGACCCTGAGTGGCCTGTAGGACAGCCAGGACCCATGGAGGGCCCACCTGGGATTGTCCCTGGTGTTCTGGGTCACGAGCATCACCCAAGCCCTGGGGATGTGATGTCCCTCTCCACAGGCCCACTCTGCAGTGGGCCGGCCTCCCTGAGCCAGCCCCATCACCCCTACACCTCCCATTCTGTGTCACAGGGCCATGCTAGACAGGGATCATGCTGGCTGGTGTTTGCCCCGGGTCATGTTCATGCTGGGGCAGGATGGTGGGTGGGATGAGCACTGTCACAGCTATGAGCGCTGGCTGCCGCGGCTGGAGGTGCCAGGTTTCAGGCCTTTGCTGCACAGCTGGGGGCAGGCCATGTTTCTAGCGTTTCCGGGGAAGAAAGCAGTGCAGCCGCCACCCACTCAGGGGAAGTGTCCCAACCCCAGCAGGGACTGTCCTCTGCTGGCCAATCCCACCCTTGCCAGGATGGGACCCTGGGGACCTCCCCGAGACTGCAAGGCCCGTTAACCAGGTGCACGGCGTGTGCCCCGTGCACAGCTAGACTAAGGGTATGCAACAGTGGGGAGCTGTGGGTCTCTGATGTGGAGGCTCCAGGAGGCTGATGGCCTTTCCTTCTGTTCCTGTAAGCCTGGTGCGCTCCTGAATGCATGCTTGTCCTAAGAACGGCCCAGCAGACATGGCGGGGGCTGCTGTCTGCCCAGCACCTGGTACAGCTCCAGCTCCAGGCAGGAGGGAAGTCGTTGGCCCGGCTCCCCATGGGGGCAGGAGAGGCTGTGTGGTGTGGAGCCACGGGCTGGCATGAGCCCACCTGTGTCCTGTCCTGCTGGTCAGCACCGCGTGCTTCTTCTGCCTGAGGTGGGAGGTGCCTTGACCTCCCTTGTGGGATCTCAGGGAGCTGGTGTGAAACAACCAGGTAGACGTATTCTCCAGGGAGCGGGCACCTGGGGCTCAGGAGGTGCTGCCTGGGGGCCAGCCCTGGCCAGGCAGCTGCCTCTCACCATTTCCGGGTCCCCGCGCTCCTGCAGAGCCCCTGCTGTCTCCACCAGGGGAAGCTGAGGGTGGCCTGAAGCCCCCAGTGTGAGCCTATCCCAGCGGGGGAGGAGGCCAGCAGCCCACAGGCTGACCTTGGAGGGGTGGGGCCCCTGCACGGGGCCCACCCCCCTGTGAATGCCCAAGTGTCTGAGTCCTCTGGCTGGCAGGAGGGCACCCTGTGCCCACCTGTGTGCCACCTCTGGGGACGAAGCTACCCAAGCCCTGGGGATAGGTTCATCTGCTCCTCCAGCTGGGCTGACCCTGAGTGGCCTGTAGGACAGACACATGCCAAGGGCAGCCCTGTGAGGACAAGGGAAGAAAGCACCTTCCTCAAGCAAGGACAGCCCCAGGAGGAGCCGACCCTGCACCCCGGTGACCTGGGACTCTGGTCTCCATGTGAGAGGATGAACTCCTGCCATTTAAGCTGCCTGGACCGTAGGGTTTGTGAGCAGATGCCACCCCAGATGGTTCAGCCGAGCCTGGCTCTGTGTGACACCGAGGTTCCTGGAGGCCTCTCTCCCAGGGACACTGCAGATATCGCAGGTTGGGCCCCGCGGTGGTGTCCGCACAGTGTCGACGTCCCCTGTCATGGAGCCTGGTGTGGCTGGTGCTTTTGCTTACCAGTGACCTCAGCCCTCAGCTCCCACGTTCAGCCAGGCAGGTGCTACACCCAGTCAAGGGCAACGCCACGGGCTCTGCAGACCAGGCCTCCCTGGCCAGCTGCAAAGCAGCCTTGGGGCAGAGATCCTGCCTCCCCTGGAGGCAGGGCAGCTCCAGGTTCAGGGTTCTCGGCCTGTTTCTCTAAAGCTGGATGCGAAGGTCACAGGCTCAGGCCAGGTTCACACACGCTAGCTGCCACACGCTAGCTGCCTCACGCCTCCTCTTGCACGCTCCCTGCTGCAATGGGGATGGGGGCACAGAGAGGGCAAGGAGTCTACCTGCATCACACAGCACCTGAGCAGACTAGCTGATCTGGAAGCCCAGATCTGTCAGTAACCCTAACGAAAAGGTGCTCAGTACATATTTGCTGAGATGAAAATTGAATTAAGTTGGTCAAAGTCATCAGGTGGCTGAGGGACCTCTGAAAATTTCTGTGAAATTGGCCATGAGGTAGAGGATGCAGCCATGTATCTGCAGGTGTCCTCTGCCTTCTGGCCCCAGGCCAATTTCGTGACCCCCTTCCTGAGGCTAGAGCCCCATTGGGCTTTGTGCCAGCCACGTCCATGCTGTCCTCGTGTCCCTGGCTGCCAGCAGCTTTCTCAGAATCCTCCTTCCAGCGCTGAGCTGCCCTTGCACCTCATTCCCACTAGGGCCTCTCTGGGGCCACATGCTGCCCAG
>PVKS010005900.1:47358-82091 GCA_004027875.1 Aplodontia rufa
CTCCTCCTCCTCCTCGTCCTCCTCCTCCTCCTCCTCCTCCTCCTCCTCCTCCTCCTCGAAGGTCGAGCCTTGAGCAGACCAGGGCTCGGGTTAAGTCCTACTCAGGGCCAGTGCGAGAGCCATCTCCAGCTCTTTAAGTGAGCATGAGGCATTTGAGGCAGCTTGGATCCTACTGCAGGGCAAGAAGCTGCAGGGATGGATATTGCTGGTCTAGAGTCGCAACACCCATGATCGACAGACGGCAGAAGCTCAACACAACTGACAGCTGTCAGTTGGAAGACAGGAGGGAGGCCCTTGGAGACACTGCATCGGTCCCTCCAGAGGTCAGGACACGGGAGGTGCCATCTTGGAAGCAGAGAGCATCCTCACTAGACACCAAGCCTTCTGGTGCTTTGACCTTGGCCTTCAGCCTCCAGAGCTGTGAGCAGCACGTTTCTGCCCCCACGGGCCACCTGCCTCAGGCACTTTGTCACAAATGGACTAAGCATAATGGACTAAGTGGCACCAAGAAGGAGGCGGTTGCTATGCCCACAGGAGTGTGCAAGCGGCTCTGAGCCGGGTGGAGGCTGGAGGCTGGATGGTAAGTGCTGTCCTGGTGAGGGCAGAGCGGAGGGTGTAGAGAAGGCATGGATCTTCTCGCGACTGTCAGGAGGTGCTGTGCAGAACGCTGCCAGGAAGACGGCTGGTGGAGGCAGTTCCAGCAAGCTCACGGGTGGAGACGAGGACGAGGCATTGGAAATGGAGGAAAGGCCAGCCCTGCCACCAAGGGCGGAACCGTGCATGTCCCAGTGCATCATGGAAGGCATGCAAGCCACGGAAAGAAATCTCCGTGGAGGGTGGGGGTGTGCTGCTCACCGCTCGTAGCGGGGAGAGATGCGGCCAGGTAGTCCAAAGCAGGCAAATCTTCAGGCTTGACACCCTCGGCGGGCTGTGCGATAACGGGAAGGCAGGTGGAGCATCCCCGCATGTGGCCAGGTGAATGTCAACGGGAGACCTGGGTGGACGTGAGGGGACCAGGTGCCATTCACCGGGATGGGGAAGGTCAGGCTGTCCTTCCCAGGGCCCCTCCTGCCCATCAGAACAGTGCTCCAGGACCTTTGGGACAGAATTAGGGTGTTCAGGGGACCGTGGCTCCCTGTCTGGGGCCACCTTGGGTCTACTCTCCACTCATCCCTGTCCAACACTCCTTGGCCACCCAAAGAAGGGTACCCAGAAGTGGCCAGCCCCACCCCCAAGGGCACACAGTGGTGGGTCTTGGACACATCCATGTGGGTGCATTGAATGCTATTACTGTGCAGGCTGGCCACCTCCCCCTGGGGTGCCTGGGATGCTTCAGAAAACCTCTGGGCCCAGGCAGAGGTCTGCCCCAGAGTGGGGTATCACTGGAGCCCCCACTAGGGATATGCATAGTGGAGCTGTGGGGGAGGCCTCAGCAGGCAATGCCAGCCTGGCAGAGCTGCAGACAGGAGACACAAGCCCAGGAGAGCATGCTCCACAGTGTCCCCAGCTGTTGGTAGGGCATCTGCAGCCCTGAGCACATTCCCACCCACAGCACCTGGGAGAGGGAAACTGAGTCAGAGAGGTGATTCTCCTGTGAAGCCTGCAGGGTGCTGGACCTGTTGGGCTTGGGACATCCTTGGCCTGTGGCCCCTTCCCTTTCCTGTTTCCCCCTCTGGATGGGACTTGCTCTGTACGTAGCCTGCCCAACTCCAGGGTTCATAGCTCGAGAGGGCTTGAGTCAACTGTTTCTGATCCAGATAGTGTTGGATGAGACTCGAGGCCTGGACTTCAGGCTGACATGGGTGGAGGGAACCTTGGTACTATGGGACAGAAGGAAAGCATTTCCTGTGTGAGATGTGTTCAGGTTTTGCTACCGTCACAATGTCCCTAGAGCAGAGAGATCCGATCGAGGGTGTCCACTGCCATTTCTGTGGGATGACCCTCAGTGCAGGACGTCCCTGGGGCCTTTGTAGACTGCCATGACCTGCAGAGTGGTGAAAAGTGACACGTCCAGGTGTTCTGGGTGCCCACTCATCCTGGTCAGGTGCATGCATCAGTGCATCAGCCTGGCTGTTGACCTCGGCCACCTGGTGAACCTGGTGTCTGTAGGGGACTTCCTGGGAGCTCCTCTCCCTTGTAGTTAAGGCACTTCTGTGAGGGATGCTCAGGGCTTATGCAAAACCCCTGTTTGGTCCCACCCACGCCACCAGGCTCAGCACCCATCCTGGCGATCATTTGATGACCTGGTAACTTCGGATCGTGTCATTCATTGGATGGTGCTCATGATCACCTTCTCTCTCCTCACTCATCAAGAGTGAGGAGATTAATCTCCTTTGTGCCCCTGTAGACTCCTGGGGTCCTGGATGCCACTTCATTCGGATGCTTAGAATGGTCCCACCAAGACCCATGGTCTGGTTCCTGCATCTCTGACATTCAGCCATGTTGTTCAGTGTTGCTCGTGCTCTCCCTCACTACAAGACTCCCGTGTTTATGAACATGTTTGCCAGGCTCACCTCACACTCCCCCAGCACTGCTGTCTCTCTCCAGGGAGCCTGGTTCCTGTTGGTGGGCGAGGGCATCAGGAGCCCATTTCCAGGGTGGGGCGTGCCCTGTGGCTGGGGTGGCCAGTGTGCCCAGAGCTGGAGGACGCGCCGGCACAGATGGCTGTGTCTGTTTATACTGAGGACCAGGGATCCTGCCACAGCCTCCAGATTCAACCTCAGACCTTGGGGCTCTGGCAGCCGTCTCCCCTCTTGGTGACCGGCTCCCTTTAGTCTGAGTCCATTTGCCCACCTGCCCCCAATCTGTAGCTGTTCTACTGATCCCTGGAGTTGGGCCCTCCTGGAGGCAGAGGCCCCCTCCCTGCTGCATGGGAGGGAAGGAGGGTGGCTTTCTAAATTAGGGCTGCTTTTCCCAGAACAAGGGCAGAGGTCCTCCACGTGGAAGGGAGGGCTCTCACTCCACTGCCCTCAGGTCCAGGAGAGGGTGGGGGACAGGCTGGGCTGGACCTATGGCACCCCATCAGACAAGAGGAGGCTGAAGCCCCCCATGGCTGGGGGTTGTGGGCCGGGCAGGGCTTGCTGGAGCCATTGGGGCACCAGGCTGAGTGACTGGTCCCCACCACCCCACTCCCCATGGACCCCTGTGTGCACAGTCCCTCATGCTTCATTTCCAGCTCAGACTCCGGCCTTGACCTCAGCGGGAGCTAATTGACATGACCCACTTCTGAGTGTTCCAGCAGCCCTGGGCGATCATCACAAACGACTCTATTCTGACTGTGTTGGCCTGAATGCATCCGCTGGGGAGGGGGCCCGCCTGCAGCCTGGGGGAGCCCCCTGCAGGTTCAGGAGGGAACTCTGGAGACCGCAGGCTGAGCCTTGGCACTGAGGGAACAAGTGGGAGAGCTCTTGTCCCCGGGGGTTGGGGGGGGCAGCCAGACAGCCAGTCCATTAGCCTCGGGCTGCCGCCACAGCTGCTGCACACAGAGGGCCCTTGTTCTCACCCATCCCGTGCCCCTGCGTCCTGCTCCTCCGCAGTCTCCCTTGGACATGATGAGGTGTGGGAACCAAGTCCCGCGGGGTACTTGACATTTGCGTTCAGAGGGTCCTCCCCCACCCCTGCTCACTGCACCCGATGGCTGTGACCTGAGAAGGGCCCTCAGTCATCACAGGCGGGCAGCCGTCACTGCCTCCTCCCAGAACAGGGATGGCTGGGCTCAGGGGAAGGCATAGAGGACAAGAAGGGCAGGGTGCACCACCACACACACATACAAACAGCTGCACCCTATACACACGTGAGCACACGCACACCAGACCCACACTGCAGAACAGCGAGGGAGCCAGGCCATCCCTGGGGACATGCACATGGCACACAGCCTGAGGCCCAGCCAGCATGCACTCGCAGTGAGCCTTCTGCTGGACCACGGGCCCCTCCCACTGAGGCACCCAGGGCCCAACCACCCTCTGAGGTGCCTGTGGCTTTGCTGGCGGTGGGGCCCAGCAGGAGGGGTGTCCCATAGCCACCTCCAAGGCAGCAGCTCTGTGCTGGTGGTCGCCACCCTGGACACCCCACCCGAGGTTCTGGGCGCCCGTTGCTGGAACTGTCCTCCCAACCGCAATTACGCAGGCAAGAGCCAGGCCCTGCGTGTTTACAGTGGGCTGAGGCAGCGGAAGGAGGCTCTTGTAAACATCAGAGGGGATTGCAAAACCATGCTTGCACGCGGCCAGTGGGTGGAGTGGGACGTGAGAGTGGGGCCCTGTCCTTTCTGAACCTCCGCGGATGACACCTGCTGGCCACTGCCCTTGTGCCGTGAGCACTCTGGCACTGCCACCCACTCTAGATGGGCCCTCACCGCATCCATGGCTCCATGCGGGCCTCAGCAGCTCTCCCCAGCTTCTCTCTGCATAGGGGCCTGTGAGCTGCAGCAGGGTGAGCTGTTGAGGAGGGGTCTCTTGGCCTCGGTCTGCAGTGGGCTGAAGGATGCCCCCAACATCCCTGTCCAGTCCCTGGGACCTGTCAATGTGATACTGCTTGGAAGGACGTCTTTGCAGATGTGACCAGCTGAGGTTCCTGAGGAGAGATCGTCCCAGCTGTCTGGTGGGACCTAGATGCCACCACAGTTGTCCTCGTAAGAGAGAAGGGAAGAAGGGGAACACACAGAGAAGCCATGTGACCCCAGAGGCAGAGATTGGGGTGCCCCCCCAGTGAGGGACCCCTGAGGCTGTCAGGAGCTGGAGACCCAGGAGGCAAGAGCAGCCCATGGCACCTGCAGCTCAGACTCCTGACCTCCAGAGCCCGGTCACTCCACGCCACTGGTGTGTGGCACCTTGTCACAGAGGCCCCAGGACACTAATGTGGCCTCCAACCTTGGAACTACGGGGCAGGGCTTCTTCAGACTTCTCTGAAGCAAGGATGACAGGAGGGACACTCCAAGGGCTGAGGACAGCTCCTCCAGCTCTGGGTAATTGCTGAGGAGCCATGGTTCTGAAAGTCAAAAGCATCTGTTTCTCCTGGATGTCGCACCTCTCTAAGCTGATGAGAAAATCAAAAGCAAAATAAAGACCTGCATCCTCCAGGGCAGCCATACCTGCTTCACTTGGCCGGTGCCTATCGGGGAATGCCCAGCTGGGACACCTGGAAAGTGACAGGACAGGCCACCCACTGCCCACTTGAGGAGCGTACAGCTGGAATGCCTGGGCAGGGCCTGGGCAGGTCATCTGCTGCCCACTGAGGAATGCCCAGCTGGGATGCATGGGCAGCACCAGGATAGGTCTCCACTACCTAACTCAGTATTTCTTCCTGATGCCCGAGGCTGGCCAGTAGCCCAGCTCAAGGTAAATTCAGGGTGGACGTCAGAGCCCCTGCCCTGGCTGGGTGCTGCATCTCACGCCTACCTGGAAAGACCAGCAACTTGGCTGGGGCCCATGGCTCCCTGGGGAACCAGCCATTCCTCCCCACCTTGCACACAATCAGGACCCAGGACACTTTCAGGGGAAGGTGCAGGGCTGTGGGGAGGAGGAAGGTGAGGTGGCTGGGCAGCATCCTGGGCCCCACGTGTGCACACACCCACACAGGCATGGCTCTGACCCGGTGCACACGTGACTCTACGACCATGCATGGACACAGAACCACGTACACGCATGTGTGCACTCACACACATACATGCAATGCACTGCAGGAGCACACACTCGTGCCGACTCAGCACCTCCTCAGGTGACAACATGGATCCAGGTTTGCTGGGGTCTGCTGGGTGGAGCTGGCAGAAATCAGGTGGACCTCTGACTTCGGGTGCTGCCTGCGGGGGCAGAGCTGGCGAAAGCATCTTGGAGGGGAAGCTGAATCCTGGGTCCCGCAAGGTCTCCACGAGAATGGGCCCCTTCCCAGCAAGCCCCACGGATCCCGACTTGTGGGCACCCGGCCTTTCCCAGAGCCAGCAGAGAGACCCAAGACTAAACAATCTCATCTACTTCTCATTTCCCATAAAACCCCTTCGGCCAAAGTAAACAGATGTCCATCAGCTGTTTGGTCAGCTACGGAAACACGGGTCTGCTCCGGAGGCTGCGGGCTCACATTTCTAGGGGAGAAAACAAGCAAATGGGACTTTAAGGATGGCCAAGGGGGCCACCCTGGGGAATCCATCTTTGCCATCCCAACCCACCCTCGACTGCAGACAGGGGACTCACCCAGGTGGCTCAGAACACCAATGCTGCCTCTGTCCCCACCTGACATTCTGCATGACCTCTACGGGCTGGCAGGCAGGCGGTGGCACAGGACAGGGATTCGAATCCTGAAGTGACGTGCCTGCGGTGAGAAGACTCCAAGCATGGTGTCCATGCAGCCCGGGGAAGCACGATACATAGGGAGAGCCAGGGCCGCGGTGAGCACACTCAACAGACCACATGGTGTCAAGCAGGGTATTGCCGCGTCTGACTTCCAATTCCCAGGCAGCTGCAGTGAGCGGGGCTCTGGGAAAGACCAGGTGGACAGGCATGGGGAGCCGGAAACAGGCCCTGAGGCAGCCACTTCAATGTATCCAATCGGCTTGGCTACGGGACGCCCAGATGCTGATAGTGGTTGCCATAATCTCTTCTGTTTCTTCTTCTTTCCTTTTCTTTCTTTTCTTTTTTTTTTTTTTTTTTTTTTTGCTACCAGGGATGGAACCTAGAGGTGCTTAACCACTGAGCCACATCTCCAGCCCTTTTTATATTTTATTTTGAGATAGGATTTCTTTAAGTTATTTAGGGCCTCACTAAGTTACTGGGCCTGGCCTTGAACTTGTGATCCTCCTGCCTCAGCCTCCTGAGCTGCCAGGATTACAGGCGTGTGCCACTGTGCCCAGATGGTTGTCAAAATTTCTGAGTATGTCTGTAGTGTTGTTTCTGGAAAAGACGGTTTTTGAGTTGGTGGACTGAGTCAAGATTATTGTCCTCACCAATATTGTATGCATCAGCCAGTCCACTTAGGGCCTGGAAAGAGCAGTTGCTTCAACAAGTGGTCATGGACAACTGGATGCTCACAGGCAGAACAATGAACCTAGACACAGATCTTATCCCCTTCATGGGAATTGACTGTGTGGGTCAGGGACCTTGCCCACAGGGCAGAGCTATTAAACTTCTAGAAGACAGTTTTGGGGAAACCAAGATGACCTGGGGATCAGTGACACAACACCAAAGGCCTCATTGATGGAGAAGATAATGGATCACCTGTACCTCATTAAATTGAACAACTTCTCTACAACAGACGAAGCCAGGGCACAAGGTGAGCCACAGATTGGGAGAAGCTACTCATAAAAGATGCATCCGATAATGAACTGTTATCCAAAATTTGCAGAGAACTCTTCGAATAACAAAATGAACAACCTGTTTAAAAGAGGCCTAGGCCTGCAGCCACCTCACAGAGGAGACCACAGCTGCCACGTGTGCACACAGAAGCTGCCCTGTCAATGTCCTCAGGGAATTGCAACTTAAAACCACGCAGAGACACGGCCACCACTTGTTAGAGAGTCCAAGCTCCAAGCGCCAAGTCAGGTGGGAATTGGAGTGTTGGGGACTCCCATCTGTCCCTGGGCAGCGTGGTTCCTTCCAAAACCTAACCCAGCCTTTCCAAGGAGCCCAGCAATCCTGCTCCCAGTGTTGGTCCACCAGAGTTGAAAGACACTTTCCCATGACGACCCGCTCACACGTGCTCGTAGCAGCGCACGCATGATCGCCAACACTTGGAAGCACCCGCCGTGTCCTTCAGTGGCCGGATGTGTAGATAACTGGAGCACCCAAACGAAGGAATGTTACTCAGTGCTGGGAAGAAACACGCCATCTTGCTATGGTTCACGGGAGACTTGGCTGTCCCCAAGTGAGAGCAGCAGGTTCCAACCACATGACATCTGGAAAGGCGCAGCTTGGAAGCATTAGGAAAATCAGTGCTTTCCAGGGGCGTGGGAGGCAGGGGTGAGGAGTACACAGGGATCTCAGGGCAGCGAAATTTCTCTGTGCCCTCGTGATGGACACATGCCGTTGAACAGGGCAAGTGGCCCTTGTTAACTAACACACAGACCCTCTGGGGAGGTGTGGGGAAGGCCACCCGGGGGCAGAGCAGCTGCGGAACTCTGTACTTTCTGCTCATTTTTCTGTGAATCTAAAACTTCCTTTGACATAACTATAAAAAAAAAGAACTAAAAAGAAAATTTGCCTTAATAGATCTCTACATGCATAAAAATATCTGAGTAAACAAAGCAGGGTTTCGTTTTGGGAACAGTGGAGGAACCAATGGACAGAATGGAGGGGCAGGACGATCCCTGGCACCTGTGTGGAGAGGGTGGGTCTCGGAGGCAGACCTAGCAGGGCCTCTGACGACGGCTGACCTAGCAGGGCCTCTGACGACGGCTGAGGCTGATCAGGTCCTCGCTTCCTTCACGAAGCTCTTGGAGGACGTTGGCAGCCTGAACTGGAACCTAAGGCTGTAGCAGGCGCATCTGTCCCCGGAGACACAGGTACCTCAGAGGGTGAAGACCCCAAGACCACGTGAAAATGTGAGTGGCTGATGGGGGACGTGCACACCCAGGAAGCCTGACTCAGGAAACTGTGGCCCTTCCACCGTGTGGGCAGGGGGACCTGAGGCAGGCAGTGCCGGCCTGGGCAGGCCAGTGGGTCACCGACAGAGCCCGCCTGCCGGTCACCCGGAGCAGGGCCTGTGAACGCTGCCCCCGCAGGAGATGGGTCAGTCCTGCAGCTGCTCAGCTCTGGGCTGGTGCCGCCTCTGCTGTTCCTGGCGCTCCGCCAGTTGCAGCTGGCCTCCTGGCCATGGGTGGGGCTTCCTCCCACGTCTGGGCCTGCTGAGTCAACCTGCAGCCCGGCCCTGCAAGAGACCAAATGCCTGCCTGCCTCGAACAGATGTGGGGTAGGCCTGGCACCCCGTGCCCAAGGAGCCCCTAGGGCATCCTGGCCAGGCCTGGATGGCGGGAAGCCCTGGCAGGTGTGGCCAAGGGTCTGCTACGAGTGAGGCCACTGGGACCTCCTTATGCCATCTGCAGGGGTCACAGTCCCCGGCTCCTGTTAAAATGCAGATTCTGGTTCAGAGGTCTGGGACGAGGCCTGAGACTCTGCATTCCTAATCAGCATCCAGGGTGCCTAAGCTGTCCCAGCACCTGGCTTGGCGGCCGTTTGGTACCTTAGTACCCAGTGCCAAAGTGAGGTGCACAGGCAGTGCCCAGGTGTGGGGTGGAGGGGAGTGAGTAGGCCTGCAGGTGTCTGGTGCTGGTGGTGCGGGAGGTGTGGACTGGGGTTGCAGGTGGCAGGGGCAGGGATGCAGGAGGTGGAGGCAGGGGTGCAGGAGGTGGGGGGGCAAGGTTGTAGGAGGCAGGGGCTGGGGTGCAAGAGGGGAATGCAGGAGGCAGGGCCACGGTGCAGGTGGTGGGCACTGGGGGTGCAGGAGGTGGGGACCATGGTTGCAGGAGGCAGTGCCAGGGGTGCAGGCAGTGGGTGCTAGGGGTGCAGGAGGTGGGACTGGGTGCTTGCCATCAAGCTTGTCTCTCACTTGGGCAGAGAAGGGTGCAAGACATAGGCCTGCATCTCCTCCCAGCTCTTTCCTACTGCCCAGGGCCCTCTTGGACTAAGGGACTGCCTCTGGGTGTGTTGGGGCCCCACACAGGACCCCCACCACCTGAGCCCACAGCCTCTCAGGGACTGCCTCAGAATGAAGCAGTGCAGGGGCTGGAACAGTGGCTCGGCAGTTGCAGCGCTTGCCTGGCATGCGTGAGTACACGGGTTCAAACCCCAGCACCACATATACAACTAAGTGTCAGAGCCATGTGAAAAACTCAATAAAAATTCTGTCTCTCTCTGTCTCTCTCTCTGTCTCTCTCTCTCTCTCTCTCTCGTTGTCCTTCTCTCTTTAAAAAAAAAAAAAGAGAGAGAGAGAGAGAGAGAGAATGAAGCAATGCAGTGTGCAAGGGCAGCCAGGCCCTGCGTCCCCTCCCTGCCTCCTTGTCCCCGCTGCCCCCCAGGGGTGTCTGTTCCTCAGGCCCGGTTTCTGGAACTGGGAGGGCGGTTCTCTCCTTGGCCATTCTCCTTGCCTGGAGGTAGAGTCACTGCTCACTGCCTCCATGGCTATTTGGACGGGAGGGGACCAGAAGTCCTGTAGACCCTATGAGCAGAGGGTCAGGGGCTTCCTCAGACAGCAGGGTTTCAATGGCTCCATTCTGAGCCAGATCACAACAGGCACAAGACCTCAGGTAGGAGAGACGGAAAGGCCAGCCACACCAGGACAGGCACAGAGCGTGAGACACCAGTGTGTGTGTGAGCAAGGTGCACAGAGATGAGCATGGTTGGCGGAGCATCTGGGAGGCCTGGTCATTCCCCCTCAGCCCTGGGGAACCTGCATGCAGCCAGTAGGAGGTCGGCAGGAAGGAAGCCGGGCAGCTGGGGGCCCTGGCGCCAGTTGGTCCGAAGTGAGACCGTGGCTATTCTTGGGGCTGATTCTGAGCTCGGGAGCTCCTTATAAGGCTCTGTCCAGCCTCGCGGTGCCCTCAGAACACCAGGTCCAGCCTGCCCACTGGCTGGCTGCTGAGCGTGGGGGCTGCAGGGCTCCCGGCTGCTCTCAGCCCACTTCCACAGGGCTGCACTCCCTCTGGCTTCCCACGAGAGGCTCCTTAGACCTAGGGACGTTAGACACCTTGCCAGGTCTGGAAGGAGTGGACCGGGCTCTGTGCGCAGAGCACCCCACATATGCTGTGCAGTGCCGGCTGGGTCAGGGCATCTATAGCCTCAGCCGTGGGAACTGGTGATCAGAGACTATTTTTAGATGTTCTTATCCCAACACCTGGGTTGGGCCCAAACGATGCATGTGCTTTGCTGGTTCAAAAACACAACAACGGAAGCCATTCAATGGGGAGGGTGCCAGAGGCTTCCTGAGATGATGGCGGGTGCTTCCTCCTGCACCCTGAGGTCCACCACACAGATGCACAGACATGTGGCCATCTGGTTGCTTCTGTTGTCCCTACAAAGAGCACTGGGATCGTGGGCACAGGCTGACTATGTGAACTAAGGCTGTGACCTCCCTGCAAGGCAGGGGGAGCCTCTGTGTAGGCCTCCACCCTGCATGATGCAGGCGGTGCTGCCGGCCAGCGAGCCGCGGCCAGTGAGTGAGAAGCAGGCTGGCCTCAGAGTGCAGGGACCGTGGGTGTGAGACTTCACTGTGACTCACTTCTCTGAGCCAGGCCTCATCCTCGGAAGAGATGGCCACACCACCTCCTGTGCCCAGCAGTGTGAAGGCAGGGTCTGAACAAGGAGGTGCCACACGAGGAACAGTCGGTGCCTCTTGTCCCTGCGAGAAGCATCTCTCCAGGAGTCGCGGGCTGAGCAGTGACCTCCTGCCACTCATTCCGAATCCAGGACCTTGGGCCCCTCTGCAGTGTTGGACCTCCCCAGACCCAGCTGTGCAGAGCAGGGCTGCTTCCGTCTTCCCTAGTGGACTACGCAGGGTGGTCAGAGCCACAGGCAGCTGGGGTTGCGCTCATTGACCACCTTGCTCAGCAGGGTGGAGGCAGTGCTGCAGGGCGTTGACCATGGTCCCTCACACATTGGATACCTAGTGCCAGTTCTCAGGACACTGGGATGCTCAGGGTGCTGGTCCACAAGCCAGGGACACCAGAGTGCCACCGTGTCACTGTGGTGAAGAGCCACCTCCTAGACCCATGTAGGCTGAGAACAGAGCCATTGACTTTCCCTGGACCCCAGTTCCCTCCTGTCTGTGTGGATGCAGCTTCTTCCTCTCTGGTGGCCACAGGAAGTGCCTGGACCAGGCCCCAGACTGGCCCCAAGGCCCATGGTGTTCTGGGCAGCATCGAGGTTCAGGTGGATGAGGCAGCCTATTCCTGGGACTGGTCCTGGCAGGGCCAGCTGGGCCAGGGTCTCTCAGGAGGATGGCTGCTGTGCTCACTGAAAGAGCTGCCTCTTGTTTCTCTGGGCTGCCCGCGCCACACTCTTAGAAGGTCCTCCGGGGTCACCAGGGTCCCTGGCACCTTCTCACCTGCTCTCTGCTGGAACATTCCATACATTCTTTCCCAGACTTGGGCAAGCCCATGTTGTACTGAGGTGGGTGAGTTGTGCGGGCCTGAATCCCACACCCATGACCTCTGCAGGCAGATGTGGGCTCCAGGTCTGCATCCTTCACCCCAGGGCCTTAAAAACTCACCCTGGACCTTCCTCCTCCTTTAGTGCCTCACCAGCTCAGTCCTTCAGCCAGCCCCGCCACAGGCCAGACCCTGCAGAGACAGCAGAGCGCGAGGGGCCAGATCTCTCAGGGATCCACACCTGGGAGCTACACAATGACTTCCAACTGGACAGGCATGGGCCAAGGCACTACCTGGCTGGGAGAGGCCAGCTCGGTTGGGTGGCCTGAGCTTCACAGGGTGTAGGTGCTTCCTCTGCTCCAGCCTCCTCCAGGTTGCCCACCCTGAACTCTTCCTCTGACCACACAGTCCCTGGGATCTGGTCACACCTGTACTGTGCACCTGTCACCTGCACTCCAGCTGGGACATCATTGCCTAGGACTGAGGTGGGAGGGCAAGGACAGTGGCAGTGGGCTGCTGACCCTCTGGCTCTTTTGGAGCCCCCCACTCCCCAGTCTGCATAAAAGACACATCCCAAGTAGCTGCGGCCAGGAGAAAATGCATCCCTCCACCACCCCTGCCTTGCTTCCCAGACCTGTGACAGCTGACCAGCCTCGGCGAGGGGCAGACCCTGGGCTGAGACCCCGTGCTTGGGGGTGTCAGGTCCTGACAGGACCCCTGTCTTCCACCTGGCTGCAGATCCCTGGGGGCTATGCTGCAGCCCTACGTCCACCCTCCATAGGATCTGACTGGGTCACCGTCTCCACGGTCCTGGCCCTGACCTCATCTGCTGTCCAGGCCTCTCTGAAACCCACCCTTCCTGGGAGATAGCTCCGTGCTGAGGGGCCGAGCCCTGGCCCCTGCCCCATCCCTCTGTGCTCCTGTGTCTGTTCTGTCTTTTGAGTCAGAGCTGAGATTAGGTAAGGCTGAAACCAGGCCAAAAGCGTCCCTGGCCGCGGTTGCCCTTGCTGGCTATTTTGAATCCCTCTCTTGCGTCATTCGAATCAGTGTCGACCCAGGACCCCGAGGCCACGGCAGCCTTGAGTGTGGAGGAGCCAGACTGGTGTTGAAAGGGGCTCTGTCCACCACGGGGGCCTGGGCCCAGGACGGGGACACAAGGGCCTTTGTTCTGCAGCCTGACCCCGGGAGGCCTGTGCGTGGCCGTGGCCCCCAGGGCTGTCTGGCTGATTCTCTTTGGGGGCCAACACACTGCGCCCCCGCCCAGCCCCTGCCTCCCTGCCGGGGCCCTGGAACGGGGTGTGAGGCAGGCCTGTCTGACTGCCACAGCCCCAGATGCTGCAGTCCCTGTAGGGCCAAGGCCCACGGGGGCCTGGAATCACACGGGAGAGCCAGGACACATTGGGAGAAGCCTGCCGTTTCTTCTCCGCAGAAACGGCAGGCTCCTGTTTCTGCTCTCTCCCTGCCATGTTTTCTAAGTTCTCTCCAAGTCACATGTGTGCCCTGTTGTGGGGGGACCCCAAGTGTGAGCTGCTGGGAGTTCACCCTCCACCCAAGCTGCAGTGGGACCTGGTTTATGTCACATTTGCACCTAGCAAATGCCCAAGTGGTGCTGCTGCTGCAGGATGTGGGGAAGACACACCCAGGCCCACCTGGACCCTGAGTGACACATGCTGGGTTGGTGTCACTCACATGAGGGTCAGCAAGCTCCTGAGGGCACCATGAAGGTGCCAGGAGAAGGCGGGCTCAGTAAGTCAGTGGTCACAGAGCTTCAGGGGACCTGAGCATGGGGAGGAGATGCTGCTCCTGTCCAGGCGGGAAGGAGGAGCTGTGGGGCAGACGCATTGCTTGGGGGGGGGGGTGGAATGAGTGGACCACCAGCCGCACAGGGACCCAGAGAGGTATGGCTGTCCTCAGGAGGACAGGGCCAGTGGAAGGATCTGAAAGTGGGGAGCAGTGAGACCAGAGGATCCAGTGCAGGAGAGCAGGTGAGGGCAGCTGGCAGACAGGCTCACTTGGGGGCTGAGCTCACAGGTGGACAATAGGACCTTGGGACAGGGTGAGTGGTGCCCAGTGCCACAGGAGATTCGGGGCAAGAGAGGCACTGGCTTGTCACTGCCCAGCTGCCCTCTAAGCCTGAGGCTGGGGACCAAGATGGAGACCAAAGGATGTGGGGTGGGGAGGCTCTAGAGGCCTGGGAGCTGTCCCCACCCACGGCCTGCGGGAGGCTGAGTCCCATTCTCTCCATATGTGAAGTGAGGTGGTAACGCTGGACACCCCAGCTGGCTGTAAGCAGGGGAGGTGACATTCCTGTTACCCGGCACTGTGGGCACACGTCAGCACCTTCCCTGGCCTCACCAGGCCTTGTGTCCACAGCTGCGCTGCTAGAGGCCTCAAGGTGGCCACCTACCCAGCCAAGCACCCTGCGTGGCAGGCACTTGGCCAATACCCCCTTGCTGGTGGCTGCTCAGACGGGCGAGCAGCACAGACGGCCTGCGTGTGGCTGGGGCCCAGGAGAGTGAGGCCTGGGGGTGGATCTCCAAGAAGCGGAAATCCAGAAAACCTTGTCTTGCCAAGAGACAAAGGGCCTTTGATTCTCAGGCTCTGCGGTGACATGCAGGACCTGGGAGGAGTGCTGTGCTCCTGGAGGACATCCTGGAAGCAGGGAAGCTGCTCTAGGACCCAGGGCCCCTTCTGTGGTAAAGGCAGCGTCACTTGGTTGTTGCAAAATGCAGGGAACAGGAAATACTTTCAGGTACAGTTGGCAGATCATGGCTTGCCACTCTGGATTACGAAACCCTTTAGGAATCGTTTTAAATCACCTCTGTCCATGGGCAGCCTCAGACTTCACCTTACTGCAATGTCCCTGTTTAGCCCAAAGCAGCTAACTCCCCAGATAAGAGATAATCCCCGCACATGTGCGGCCTTTTCTCTGAAATCATTTAGACAGCGCCGAGTCCCGTGTGCCCAGCCTCCCATGGCAGTGCCCTATGTCCGCAGAGCAGCTGTCCACACCAGGAGCCGGGGGGCAGTGCCCCGCCGCTAGCCAGCCCCTTTCCCCTGCCAGGGTCTGTCCCTGGTGGCTCTTCCAGGAGCTCTGTTGCAGGTCCCTCAGTTCAGATCCACCCCACTGCTCTCCTGGAGGACTGCAGCCTGGGCTCCCAGAAAGAGCAAGAGGCGCAGGGCCCCGCCAGGCCACATCAGGGTCACAGCCTTATCTGCACCAGACGCCGGGTCTGCTGCCCTGCTCTTCAGTGGGCACCATCACCAGGCCAGCTAGTCCTAGAGGAGGGGACCTTGAGGATGGTGAGGCAGTAACCTCAGGGCTGCAGGAGAACTGAGTATTTCAGGCAATCTGCAGAGGCCCTGCCATGACTGCGCCATCCTCAGGTTCATACCTGTTGGGCCTCTTTCCAGGCCTCATGTGGAAGGGATTGGAGGCCTCTTCCTGGGCCTTGCGTGGAGGGCTTGGAGGCCTCTTTCTGGGCCTCTTCCTGGGTCCCTTGTGGAGGGCTTGGAGGCCTCTTCCTGGAGCCTCTTGTGTAGAGCTTGGGGGCCTCTTCCTGGGAGCCTCACATGGAGGGCTTGGAGGCCTCCAGGGCCTTTTGTGGAGGGCTTGGAGGCCTCTTCCTGGGGCTTCTTGTGGAGGGCTTGGAGGTCCCTTCCTGGGAGCCTCACATGGAGGGCTTGGAGGCTTCTTCCAGGGGCCTCATGTGGAGGGCTTGGAGGCCTCTTCCTGGGGCTTCTTGTGGGGCTTGGAGGTCCCTTCCTGGGAGCCTCACATGGAGGGCTTGGAGGCCTCTTCCGGGGGCCTCACGTGGAGGGCTTGGAGGCCTCTTCCGGGGGCCTCACGTGGAGGGCTTGGAGGCCTCTTCCGGGGGCCTCACGTGGAGGGCTTGGAGGCCTCTTCCGGGGGCCTCACGTGGAGGGCTTGGAGGCCTCTTCCGGGGGCCTCATGTGGAGGGCTTGAGGCCTCTTCCTGGGCCTCACGTGGAGGGCTTGGAGGCCTCTTCCGGGGGCCTCATGTGGAGGGCTTGGAGGCCTCTTCCGGGGGCCCCATGTGGAGGGCTTGGAGGCCTCTTCCAGGGGCCTCATGTGGAGGGCTTGAGGCCTCTTCCTGGGCCTCACGTGGAGGGCTTGGAGGCTGACTCTGCTTCCCCACAGCAGGGCAGCCCAGTGTTCCTTGCCCTCTGCTGTCCATGGCTTCTCATGTCCATAGGCTCTGGCATTTGAGTCCCGCCCTGTGGTCTGTTTTGCGTGGCTTCGGTGTCTTTCTCATGGTCCGCACTTCCACAGACTCAACACCTGTCAGATTTGTGCTACCCTCGCCAGGATCCAGGGCAGCCCAGCGCCCTGCAATGTCCCTTGATGTCACCCCCAGCCCCGCACCCGCTGTCCTCACACTGTATAGTGCTCTACGGTACTGACCTCTGCCTCCCGCACTCTGCTGGGCGCATCTGTGTGGCAATGCTCCTGATCCTCTGCTCAGCAGCAGGCCCTGTCCCTGGGGCCTCCATCCATGCCACTGTCCATCAACAAGCCCTTTGGGTCTTCGTGGGTCTTCACCTGCTCTGAACACTCCTCTGCTGGTTGCTGGGTCAGGGACAGGTCACATGAGTGTGAGCTCCGTCTCTGGGGTAAGGGCTGGGTGTGTGGGCACACGCTCTACATCCACCAGCTACCTTGAAGCAAGCCAATTTAGAGGAAGACCCTTCTCAGGCGTGCAGCTGAGCACCCTGGGTGAGTTTTCTGGGCTGTGTCACGAGTACCACATAACAGACATTGGCCTGTGTCCCAGAGGCTGGAAGGTCACAGTCAAGGCGTCCCAGAGCTGGTCCCTCCTGGGGCTTCTGGGTGTGCAGACAGTGTCTGCTCCTGTGTCCTCATAGGGCTGCCCCTCCATGTGTCCCAGTTGCTCTTCTTTTAAGGACATCGTCAGATTGCAGGGGTCACCCTAATGACTTCAATTCACCTTCCTCACCTTGGTGAAGTCCCTTCTCCACATGCCATTGTATTCAGAGATCCCGAGGGCAAGGGAATCCGTAGGTATCTTTGGGGGACCCTGCTTCCCTCTGCCCACCTTCACCAGGGGCTCCTGCCTGCTGGAGGCAGCTGGGTCTTCTGTCTGTGGCCTTCCCTCCCCTCGTCCCATGCCTGTGGCCCTCCCTGAACTTGCCTGGACTTGAGCTTGGCTGCGCAGGCAGGATGGGTCCTCCTGGTCTCCCAGCCTCGCCTGTAGGACTTCCTGTGTACCCAGACACAGGCAGCCTTCTGTGGGCAGCTACCCTCCTCCAGGGCCCTGCTGGATGGGAGGCATCTCTGCCCTCCCCTTGGCCCTCCCCTACCTCAGTGGGTCAGGAGCAATGCCGCAGTGGTCTGGGCTTGGCAGGGGGTGAGGGTGGGAAGTGTCCTGGGATCTGCCTGACTTCCCCTGGTGGGTTCCTGGATGTCAGCATTATGCACCCTCCCTGGCAGTACTTCCTGTGGCCTTGAAGGTGTCTGGTGGCACCTGCCCAGGGCCCTCCTCACAGGAACCTGCTGTCTCCGGATTTCGGGTTCTTGGATGGGCTCAGATGTCGCATTTCGGTCTGTCTGGCTGCTTCCTCAATACCTGGTGGGCGGGGCTGGTTTCCTGGGGTCGGCGCTGCCCACTGTGGCGGGTCCTCACATGCCCACCCGGCCCTGTCAGGCACCCAGCCTCAAAGGATAGGCCTTTTCGCTCACCTGGTCTCCTGGCGGTTTCCTGAAGCTTCCCCAACACTGCAGTGCTCAGCGGGTGATGATTCAAATGTCCCCACCAGTGCCTGGGTAGCCAGGCTGAACAAGTGGCCTCAGTTCTGGGTAACGGCAGGGACATGTTCTGCTGAGGGAATCCTTATGCAGGGAGAGGGGAGCGAGCATTTTCTAAAGTCCAACAAGCCCAGGCTCTGAGGGAGGCTGTTGTCCCCATGGCCTCAGTCAGGGAGCTCCAGCATCTACTGTCCTTGGTAGACACTCGTCTGGCTGTGCACACGGGGCCTGGACCCTGTTGGTTCACACGTGCTCACCTTGAGGTGCACTGACTGGAAGACAGCTGGACACGCATGCAGGTGTGGCGGCTCAGAACCATACGCCCTGCCCATCCTCCACCCTCCTGCTGGCCTCATCTGTGGACGCCTTCCAGGCAGGAGGCGCAGGAGTCCCGGAAGCAGGCTGGCTTCCCTCTCACACTTTCCCCTTTCATCCAATGAAGCAAATGAAAGATCTTGCAGAAGTGGCTCCTTGTTGGCTCTCTGGTGACCCCTTCCCAGTCACCGTGGGAAAGGACACTGTCTGGGCAGGGGCTTTGGCTAAGCTCGCAGGCTGCTGGGCAAGGGCACTGAGACGTTTCCCTCCTGCGGGGGAGCTCAGAGGCAGAGTCTCTGCCAGGACTTGGGGAGGCTTCACCATGCAAGGGGCACACAGGTGCTGGGAGGAGAAAATAGGGGTGCAGAGCTGTTCTGGGGACTTCTGGGGACCCTGACTCCAAGCAAACAGGCCCCAAGTCTTGGTGCAAGGCCTCCCTCCTGCCATGGCTACTCAGGTTCTCAATGCCACAGACGTCCCACGGGAGCCAAAGAGAAGCGAAAGGGGCCACCAGGAAGCAATACCTGGCCCCGAACTTCCCAAAAACGTGTTGGGAAGGAACAGTTCATTTGGAAAGAAGGCCTCTTTACCTCCATTTTTGATCTGTGGATATCTTGGCAGTGCTCGATTTTGGAAAATGTTGCTTATCTTGACCATGGAGGCTGGTGAACCTCCTTAAATCCTGCTGCTGGCCAGGCACCTCACTCTGGTCTAAGCCTGGGGTCCGTGGAAGGACAGTGTCTCCCATTTCCCTCCAAGGTTGGCACTTGGGCTGGGCTTCTGCTGAAAGTGAATTCTATGGCTCTGAGCAAGCGATCGGGGTTCCCTGGGTTACCTTAGTTCCCTCTTCCTTCCCAGTGAAGATTCCCGTTGGGTGAGAGGCTGGAAGGAGTGACATGTTTGAGGGACAGGGGCGGGAAGGGGGACAGAGAAGACAGGCAAGGCCACCCCTCGGTCCAGCTGAGGCAGGAACAGTGCTGCCCTGGCAGCCAAGCTCCCAGGTGGATGGGGTGGGGCCTGGTTTGCCATCAGCTGTCCGTCTTAGAGGGTGTGGCCTTGTCACCTGGGTAAGGCATAGGAGGAGCAGGACGAGCTCTGGGCCTTCTGGTTTCCAGGGATGGGCCTTCATTTCTACCCTCCAGGGTTGACCATTTAGTTTGGGGCACTGGAACTCCAGTAGGAAAATGCATGGGAGCTCAGAGAGGCCACCCTCACCCCAGGTTGTAGCTGGTGACATTTTGTGACTGACTGCCTTCCTCTGCCTGCAGGGGCAGCTGCAGTGCCCAGTGCAAATCCTCCTTGGTATTCTCATGCTGCATTTCCACAGCCCCCCGCCAGCATCCTCAGCAGCCCAGGACCCCCGACAATGGTCTAGATAGAACAGCAGGAGCCAGTGCCTGGGCAGCCTTGGCAGGTGCGCCCAGCCCTGCAGGTGTCTGTCCACTGCCCCCTGTCCCCGCTCAGGATCAGCAACGCTGCCTCCCAAATCATGCTGTGAAGGCCAGGAGAATGCCCGTCCTGAATGCTGCCCACCTGTCGCATGCCCATCTCAGGAGGAGGGAGCCCCGCAGCTGGGTGCCTGGCACAGATGGTCTGCGTGCTTGGGCATTGTCCACCAAGCAGCCTGCTGCCCTCAACCTCCCTCACTGAGGCAGTCACATGCTGGCTAACAGGTGCTGTCTCTGTGAAGAGCCTGGGTTCACAGTGGCCCACCTTCCATCATTCGCTCACGTGTACTTCAGATGTGTAAGGGCTGCCCAGGAATCAGGGCCAAGGAAACGCAGGCAAGGCTGGCCTCTTACACTGCACCCACCTCCTCTGGATCCCCAGAGTTTGTTCTCCACTCTCAGTCCTGGCCAGGCACAAAAGCAGGGCCAGCCCCAGCCCTTGGCTGCCCACAGGGGACAGATGCAAGTCCCCAGGCCTCTTCTGTCACACCCAGGTGGCAAGCAGTAAGCAGAGCTTGTAGATACAGAAGACACTACAGGGTCAGCAACCTCAGAGGGGTCTTGTCCCCGTGGGATACGAGAAGCTTCCTTCGAGGTCAGGGTGTTCTTCAAGGAGGCAGGAAATGGGGTCACACAGGCTCGAGGGTGAGGAGCCGTCCCTACCTCTGACACCGCCCTGTGCCTGATGGCCACAGTGGCCTTCACATGAGTCCAAGCACAGGGAAGACTTGTGGGTCCCAGCATGGCAGGGGGTGGGATCTGGTGAGCAGTGGGGAGCTGGGGCCAAGCTGTAGGCTCAGCTGCAGGGGAGGCAGGGTCAGGCTGGAGAGTGGGGTGGCCATCAGATGGAGGGCTGTGGGGCTGGCTAGGGCAGGGGTCGCCCTGCAGTGGAGGCTCTGCCACAGCAGCCCACTGGCTGGGGAGAGGTGGTCACGCAGGCCATGTCACCACTGCCTGCCCCAGCCTTTCCAGGAGCTGGGCCAGGTCCCATGGGCCTCCAGCTGTAGGTGCAGCCAGGGCTGGGGCATCCTCTGCGGGCCAGCGTTCTACATGCATACCCCAGAAGTCCCTGTTGTCCCAACCCAGGTGGGGACAGAGTAGAGACCTGTGAGGAACATCAGACCCCAACACAGCAAGGAGAGCAGGCACACAATCCCTCGGGAGTCCCTGGGGACCCACCCTGGCCTGGGAGCCATGTCTTGGTGAAAAGACTCAATGCCTCGCTGGCCTCAGAGACCACCCACTCAAGGGGCTGTCCTCTGCCCTCTGCTCTACCTGGGAGCTTTCAGGTGCCACCAGGGTCCTGACTCAAAGACCACCCATTCCAAAGCCCTGGCCTGGCCTCCCAGAAGGTAAATGGGGCACACAGGAGATGAAAAGGGGTAACACAGGACCCCAGGTGGGGACAGCAGGAGCACCAAGGCCTGAGGGTCTCTGGAGGGGCCTTGGTGGAGGGGTCCAGCCCGCGCTGGCACCTGACAACCTAGGGACTCCCCTTCCTGTTGCTGACCATCAGCAGTTCCAGTGGCCAGCAACACTGGGGCCAGCAGGCACGGTGGGTCTGGGGAGCTGGCCACAGGGTCTCCAGCACCTGCTGTCCTCTCTCACACCCACTGCAGGAGCCCTGTCCACCCGACAGGGTGCTGGAGGCCGGCCCTGGGCCGCATGTGCAGCCCCTGTCCTGGTCTGCAGGGGGTCCGCCATCTCCATGGCACTTACTGGCGCATCACTCTGCGCGGGACCTGCACGCTACCCAGAATAATCTTCAGCCCCACCTTGGGGTGGGGGCCAGCGGGGAGCTCAGCTGAGGACCCGCTAGGGTCCTCTGGTCAGCCTTAGGGTCTGGCTGTGGTCACCGCAGCCCCAGACTGTGGCAGGCCGACGTCCCTGCTTACCTGCTCTGGAGGCCGGAAGCCCAGGAGATGCTGCGGTTTTCCCACAGGGAGGAAAAGGAAGCTCTGCCAGGTCTGCTCTATTCCAGAGCAAACATAGCCCTTGCCACTGGCAATCAGCACAGGCAGAGGGTCCAGCTACTCCCCCTCCTGGAGCTGCAGGACGCCAGGGTGGGGAAGCCCCTGGGGCCTGGACCCGCAAACCCAGTTAGGCCAAAATGACAGCAGCCTGCCCCACCTCCGAGCTGCCCTGAGCGGTCCCAAGCCAGGAGCACCCGCTAAGCTGCTCCTGAATTCCTGGCCAGAGGAACAGTGAGGACAAGAGAGTTCACTGTGAGCCTCTACACCTGGGGCAATTGGCAGAAGCCAACGTTGGTTTACAGGTCCTTCCTGATGGAGTGGGACTCCTCTAAGCCGGGGAAGGTCCCTGTGGGCCTCACTCAGGAGTGCTGGCCCTGTACACAGACACGGTTTGTGATGGGTTGAGCTGTGTCCTTCCCTAAAAAGCTGTGTTGAAATCCCTGTACCTGAGTCTGTGGTCTCATGGAGGTAGGGTGTGATCTGTTAGAGGCAGCCTTAGGAAAGGAGGGATCTGGATGCAGACAGATGCGGGAGAGCCCACATGAGGACGGAGGCAGAGCCCAGGGTGGTGCGCATGGGAGCAGCACCAGGAGCTGGGAGAGGCAGGAAGGAGTGCTGCGTGGGGAGCGTGGCCCTGCATGCTCCGAGTTCTGGTACCTGTGGCCTCCAGAACGGAGGACATGCACTTCCGTGGCTTCAAGCCACCCAGCGTGTTCCAGAGCGAACGCCAGAGGCATAGCCAGGCCGACTCAGGAGCAGCTGAGCACATCAACTGTGGAGGGCCATGATGTGGCCGAGGAGAGGGAGCTGCCCGTGAGTGCTGTCAGAGGCTGGGTCTGGGGTTTTGCAGTGTTCAGGCAGTGGACCCGATCTCTGGGACCCCTTGACTGTACCCACCCCCCCATCCATATTAAGCCCACTTCCAGTTCCCATCCAGTGACCTGGAGCGGCGGGGCTGGGCGATTCTGGGACGGGTCAGAGACGGGACTCTGAACCTGGGGGCATGCCATTTGCAGACTGGGATGGCTGCTGGGAGGTGGACTCGCCAACAGCCAGCCCCGGGGGCTGCCCTCCTGGCCAGCACGAACAGCACTGTGGGTCAGAGCACAGTGGGGGTGCCACTAGCACGGTTGGGGTGCAGGGGGCTCCATGGCACTGTTGCTTTGTGACCAGCTTTGAGAACAAGCATTAGATGGCTTTGAGTCTGCAGAGTGGCTTGTGTGGCTTGCTGTGGCGATCCCCTAGGGCTGAACACTAGGCCATCCCTGGAAGGCGCTGGTTTTGAATGCCCGCAGGTCTCTAGCCCTCCTCTGGGTGGCTGGTTCCCTCCTGGCTGTGAGATGGGAAGACTCCTGCCTCTCCAGAGTCCTGGGCAAGATTCTGTGGCCTGCGGTCCGGTGATGGCCACGCAGGGCTCCAGGTACCCAGTCTAGAAAGCATGGTTCATGGTAGACGAGCTCGCTGCGCGTCTTTCTGTTCTGGGAGCCAGGTGTTTGGTGGCACTGTGGAAATACACACGCTGTAAAGTGCACGTGCCACACTGTTGATAGTAAACGGCGGGCACATCCCGGCAGCCCGGGGCAGGGCCAGGGTCTTGGTCGCTGTGCTTCAGGGAAGGGGCTGCAGGCACAGCTCCTGGTCTTCTGGTTAACCAGCCCTTCCTCCATGGTCTCAAGGAGGCCAGACAGGAGCAGCAGCCCCAGCTGAACTCTGCCTCCCCGTCCAGCACAGCACACAGGTGGCGCCTCTAGACCCAGGCCACACTCCCACTGTCCTGGCTATAGGAATGCTGCCAACAGCAGCCCAGGCCCTTCAGTGTGGCCCACATATCTAGGGACTGGATGATGACACAGGGCTGTGGTCATCCCTGGCAGAAGAAGGGAGAAGTGCTTGTCCTCCCAGGAGGCCTGGCATTTACAAGGAACAAAGAGCCCATGTTTGGGGTTTTGCCTGAATTTGTCTCCAATTTTTTCTTAATAACCCACAATTTGATGTTGAATTTTATTTTTTAAAATAAACTTGGCCAGCTGAAGAGGCACAGGCCTATAATCCCAGTTGACTTCGAAGGCTGAGGCAGGAAGATTGCGAGTTTCAGGCCAGACTCAGCAACTTGGAGAGACTTCATCTCAAAATAAAATAAAAAAGGTCTAGGGATGTGGTTTAATGGTAAAGCAACCCCGGATTCAATCCTCAGTAAAAAATAAAAGTAAAACATAAATAAACTCGGGCACTTACTTCTTACTGTTTTCACAAAGTGCAAAGGCCACTTGAGAAGGTCAGGAATCCTGAGACCAGGTCAAACACAAGGGCACCGTCCTGTCCCTGCTGGGTCCCTTGCCTTTGAACTCCTCACACACTCGGTTCAGGAGCCTGGTGAAGCTGTACCAACTCCTGTGTAGGAACCGAGGAAAATGTCTATCACAGACATCTAAAGGCACTTGCAAAATGCTTAGTACCCCTTAACTAAATGACCAATGGAGATTGACCACCATGCCCAGTCTCTCAGAAATATCACACGAAGATCCAAATTTGACATTTAAAAAGACCAACTGTACCATTAGGGGAAATACGCAAGGCTTACTAAAGCAGGGGGCTGTGGTTTGCCCCTTTTGGAAATTTCTTAAACGTGACATTATTTTTGGAGCAGTTTTAGTTTGCAGGACGTTTGGACTATCTAAAACCCGTGGTTTGCTCGGGTACCTTTCTGGGTCCCGCGTTTGGAGGGCTTGGATGGGTGTGTGCAGACCTGTGTCCACGAGGTTGGCTGCCTTCATTAGGTTAAGGGTGCAATGGAATGTGGCAGTGACAACTCTGTCATGATTTTCCTCCAGTTCCAGCCTTGGAAGGAAAGGTCCTCAGGCCAGCTACTGCTTTGCATTTAGGGCAAGCGTCCACGGCAAGAGCTGGGTCTTATCTTTTTTGGGTGGGACACTGTGCCTTCCCTTCTGACATCAGCTGATACCCAGAACGGGATCCCTCGCTCGTAGCAGCCTTCTGGGTTTTCTGGTGGGAGTCACACGGAGACCGGGAAGCATTTCCACCTCCCACACATCCCTCCTTCCCGCTCCCTTACATACCTGGTGCTGCCAAGAGTCCGTCATCTGCCTAAGAGCCGAGGTTTCTGTGCCACTTCTTTAGAAAGTGCGAGCTTTGAGGAAATAAACTGAGTCAACGGGCACACTCAGGGGCCACGCAGATTCAGGGTGTCCTCAGAGCCCTGCTCCTCCAGGCCCCACCTGCCCTGGTCTCTGGAAGTCCTGGGACAGAGGAAAGGGACAGAGGGAGGACCAAGGGCCAGTCATGCACCAGAGGAGTTTCCCTTTGGTTGGGGGAGTCACTGCCCAGTGACTTTAGTAGATGTTTATGCTAAAATCATAAAATGTGTGAACTTTTCCAAATGCCGGTCTCCACATTACACTGACCACATTTTCCCCAGGAAGCCGCAAGTGCTGTGGTCCGCTGTGCATCTTCCTCTCCCACTTCCCCAGCAACACAGAATAGTACACCAACCAGGGAGAAGTGTTTCTCTTTTTTTCTTTCTGATTTTTTTAGAAAAGAGAATGAAAGAGAGAATCGGCTTTATTTATTTTTCCATCTGGCCTTTGTGTCTCTGGCACTTAGCTGTGTATGTGGTGCTGGGGTTTGAACCCTGGTCCTTGTGCATGTCAACCAAGCACTCTAACCACTAAGCCACCACAGTTCCAGCCCTAGAAGTGTTTCTCTTAACAGTTGAGGTGCCTGGGGATTCAGAGGCAGCCTCTCTGCTGGGGGCAGATGCTTTTGCTCTCTGAGCTCCTCTGGGAAGGACACTGCAAGGGTGGAGCTGGCATCTGGTTTGGGGCTCACACCCAGGTGTTCTGCAGCTGGCTTCCCCAGCTGGTGACAGCAGCTTAACCCAGGTGCTTCAGGGTCAGCTGTTCCAGTCAGATGCTAAGGAGTGCCCAGGCCCTGGGTCTGCCAGCCACACAGGAGTGGCCACCCTCACCCGCTCACTGTCAGGAGGCAGGAAGAGGCACATGCAGGGTCTTGCAAGGAGGCCTGGTGAGCTCGCACTGGGGTCATGCAGAACTGCACATGGCTTGGGCTCCTGGCCCAGTTCTGGTTCCAGATCTGTGCCTGAGATTGGAGCACACACCACTGTTAGCCGTTCTGGGAAGCATGCCCACCATCTGCCCGCTGTGGCCTGGTGCTGTCTGCTCATTTGCCGTCAGCCCCTAGAGCCTTGCCCACTTCCCAGGAGTGAGAGCTCTTGCCGACCTTTCCCTCCGTGGATTCTTACAGGCTGCACAACAACAAGTCCACTGGGAACTGAATTGTCCGTGGAAAACCCCATCATCTGTGGCCAAATGCTCAGGTTGAAAGTGAACCTGGGGTTGGCGTGGGCTTGGGGAGGGGTCTCCCCCTGTCGTGGTCGTGTTCACAGCTCTGCCGGACCTGTGAAGTAGGCAGCCGTGGTACTCTTAGGCCTTAAAGGTGAACTTAACCAGGACCCAGGACACAAGGCAGCCGAGCAAAACGTGACTGTGCTGACGTCACACGAATGGAGCAGGGGGTTTCCCAAGTGACACACGATGACAGGGCCAGACATGGCTGAGAGCTGGGCAGGGTCTACCAGAAGACTCTGGAAACCTCGAATGCTTATTAGGGCGATTAGAGAGGACTTGGATTAACAAAGAGACATGGATGGTCGTGCACGATGGACACGTGTGCGTATGGGTGTGGGGTACGGTCAGGCCAATCAGGATGCTTGCCCAGAGACGCAGAGGCACCAGGGGCTGAGACAAGCTCGAAGGCCAGCACAAGGCTTCCCATGTGACACCAAAGCTGGATGTACAGCTGCAGGGGCCAGGGCCAGGCAGCAGAGCAGTGAGGTGGCCCAGAGACACACCAGACACGGGATGCTTGATTTATAGTGAACGTGGGTTTCAGCACACAGGAAAAGGGAGCTCTCCACAGTGCCAATCCTACGGACACGTGGGCTTGAGCTGCACTTCCTCCACATAGAATCTGTTCCCCGGCAGACGTGAAGGATGGAACAACGGAGCGTCTGGAAGGCTGTGCAGGCGCCTGCCGAGCTGCCCAGGGCCCGTGGGTGGATTTCACCCTCCATATGGGGTTCATGTGGATCTGGGGCGAGTGCAGAACCAACAGGAGGCACGCAAGCAGCTCTGAGTATGGAGGCAGCTGTCCCCCCTGCTTGAGGACAGAGGCAGGCGTTCCCCTTGCTCAAGGACGGAGGCAGGTGTTTCCACTCCTCTGAGGATGGAGAAGGGAGCAGGTGTTTCCCCTGTTTGGAAGACAGAGGCAGGTGTTCCCCCTGCTGGGAGGATGGAGGCAGGTGTTCCCCCTGCTGGGAGGATGGAGGCAGGTGTTCCCCCTGCTCAGGTGGCTTGTGGGAAGGAGCACTAGCACAGGGTGGCAACGACCTGTCAATCAAGAGTGGTCGGTGAATCCACGCAGAACACTGCAGCTGCTAGAAGTCTGTGTGAATGGGGTAAGGAAGGAGGCCACACCTGGAGTGACGCTGGGCTTGTCTGGGCAGGCAGGGTGGCAGGTGAAGGAGGCAGGATGGCTCCAAGCTCGCAGCCCTGGCCGTCCTCCGGGGCCCTCTGGCTCAACACCCACAGCATGGAGGCGCCGACTCTGCCTCAAGGACCACCAAGGATTGGAGTCCAGCTCCTCATGGTTGATTGTTGGCTCAACACGCTCCGTGCTGAGCCCGTTGCTGGGGCAGAGGTGACCACGACGGCTTTCCTCTGGGTATCCAGGAGCACAGCTCCACCACCCAGGTGGCTGGGCCTGGCCTCGGGGGCTGCTCTGAGTCAGGTCCAGGTGGCCCAGTGCAGGTGACTCGGTTGATTGGGCCTCTGTGGCCCACGGTGTGTCTGCTCAGCAGGGTAACACGGGTTCCAGGAAGGGGACTGCTGGCTGGTGGTGACAGGCCTGAGGCAGGCACAGGCCAACGGTGTCCAGGGTGGAGACCTGGCCTGGTCTTTTGGTTGTCGGGGGCCAGACCTGCCTTCTGGCCAAAGCCAAGCTGGACCAGTGAGCCTTGGTGGACGGTATTGCCTGTGGAGCCACGTGAGCATGAGGTCCAGCCACATGGTAAGCAGGGAGAAGCTGCGGCCCTGAAAGGCCCCCACTGACCGCACTGGGCCACGGGGCATCTGACAGACTGTGCCCACAGTGGGTGGAAGGTCAAGCGCACTCCAAGCTCCGTGAGCTTATAAAAGCATCTGGGGTCTCCTGTCCCTCTTGCAAGCTGCCGGGCGCCGCTGTGCTCAAGGAAACTGGCTGATGAGGCAGTCGGGGCTTCGCCAGCTCCCCTGCACCAGCCCCTGCCGCCATAAGGAACCGCTCCCAGGAGAAAGCTCGTCTACAGAAAGGTGGACTCAGGGCTCCATGATTGCAGCCCTCCCTGCAGTGGGAGAAGCAAGCACATTCCTGAACTCCTCGCTGGGAAGACGGCCACCCCAAGGGCCAGGCAGACCACACTGGATCCTGCAGATCCTGCCGTCCCAAGGAGAGGCAGGGTGCTGAGGGCCTCCCTGGGAGGAGCAGAGGCCACACTGCCTCCACCTTGCATCTGCCCAGTCCCACGACCTGAGCCCCAGACCCGGGACTCACAGGGATGGAGGATCTTGCCCAGCAAGGCTGGAGCATGGGGCGGGTGGGTGGGGCCCTGGACAGACAAGTGCCCTGTACCGTTCCACAAAGGGGTGCCCAGCAAACAAGCAGGGGCGGCCATTGGATTAAGTGACACAGGTGGCAATTGAAGGTGGTGAAGAAGTGAGTTTGGGTCCTGAGTCAAACTAATACCTACAAATTCATTTTTGGAGAGAGGTGAGCAGACGTGAGCAGCTGCACTTTGGAGGAAGATCTTAGACTGTCGGAAGCTCACATGAAGCACAGATGCCCCAGGTTAGGAAGGGGTTCTGTCCCTGTCAAGGTCACTAGCTGAGAGCGTGTGAAGTAGAAAATGCACTTGATTCACCTGAGACCGGCAGCCGCCAGCTTGGGCCCACCTGTCCACAGCTGGCCTGTGTGAAGTAAGGCACTCAGATCTCGTGCATGAAAGAGATAGTGGAACACAGGCGGCGTGGTGGACACACAGAGAGACCCTGAGCGGAGCCACTGGGAGCATCGGCATTTGTGTGACATTAGGTGCTTGCCTGTGACTGTGAACCCGTGGGAAGGTAGAGGCCAGGAGGCAGGTCCTTGCTGACCACTGTGATGCGTGCGTTTGCGTTTTCCTAATTAGGAGTTTAAAAGTCTCATAAGGCTGGGCACAAGAAAGACAGAGTGAAGAAGTGTAAGGCAATGCATGGAAGGTCCCTGTCCATTTATCCGCTGTCAGTCCAGGCTCTGACCGTCCTTGCCGCAGACGTGCCGTGGGGGCCACTGGGAGTCTCAGACCCCGGTGGGTGGCAGGGCTGTAGGGCCGCACAGGCTGTAGAGGGTCCCCAGAACCCTGTCATCCAGGGTCCCAGTGCCCAGCCTGCCCCAGGTTTCCTGGACCCAGAGAAGCTATGCCCACAGCATCTTGAGCACATGGGAAGCCACTTTGTCAGCCTCCCAGGGAGGCTGGGGACAGGAGTGGGGAAGGGCACCAGGAAAGGCCTGTATCCAAAACCAGAGTATTCAGCTCCAAACCTCTTCTCAGTCTCCTTCCCACTGTGCAGTCTTGGGCAAGGTTCCCTGCTGGGCCTAAAGTCCTCATCTGTACCTGGGCGTCATAGCAACCACTGGGCCCCCTTTGTAAAGGTAGGTTGAAGAGCAAATGGGAACGTTGCCGGCACATTACCTGCTCAGGATATTCATCTGTGGTCCCCAAACCCAATTCTGAGCAGCTTTCGGCATCAACCAGGGCTCTGACAGCCAGGACCACAGGTCTCTGAGAACAGACTGGGTCACCAGGAAACCAGCGTCAGGCCATTCCAGAGACTCACACCTCCAGCCTCTGTGCAGCAACCCTGGGGGTGGGGAGATGGGCCAGCCTCCCCAGTGGATCCCTGCCCATTCTTGCTCTGACTGGGCCTGGCAAGGGAGGAGGGTCCTGTGTTCCTGAGGTGGACGGCCACCACCGCTGAGTCCTCTTGGTGGTCCTTGGAGCCAGCCCCATGCCACTGGAAGTCCCTCAGGCCAGAGCTCACTCCCAGCCTGGAGTGAGGGGTGTGAGCTGGGATGGGCCTGGCACCCACTCTGAGAGGCTATCCTTCCCGCAGTTCCATCTCTCCTGCAGGCTAACAAGGCAGGCCATTCCCGGCAAGCTGCCTTACATAACTGCACACACGGATGGAGGCGTGTGCATGCGCATGACTTGGGAGGCCTTGGGCTGCCAGGACTCATCCGTCTTCCCTAATGAGTCTCATGGGACATTGTGGCCCAGGAGGGAGCAGAAAGCAGAGACAGGCGGCTTTGCAAACAGGCAGTGCCAACTGTGGTGGCCTCGAGAAAGCTCCAGCTGCCCTCTCCCCACTTTCCAACCTCTCAAGGCGGCAGCTCCTACATTTGAAAATGGATATGCACCTGTGTACATGCAACCATGTGTGCCAAACACCTGGCACACATGCTGCTTGCACATGCATGCACACACATCCCACCACCCATTCATGCACATGCGTTCCCATACACACATGGCACACACCTGTACATGAGCACATATCCCATGGGCACCTGCCTTTGCACATGCACACATCACATACACCATGGCCATGTGTGCAGGCTCAGGCCCTGTATGCACATGTGCAAGGGCATATTTTTGTGCAGATTAGAGTGAGCCCTGGGCATGGCTCATTGGGGCCTGCCTGGGTCAAGCTCTGGTGAGCCAGGAGGCTTCCTGGACCTGATTCTTGGCTGAGGTTGTGTTTGCACCAAGCACAGCACGGGCTCTGCTCCTGGGCTCCTGGTGCATGGGGAGAAGTTGATACAGTCACTGTTCTAAGGCATTGAGCCATTTAACCACCTGTTTTCCAGGTGAGGCTTTGGAAATGAAGGCTGGGCACTGGGTCACAGGGCACCATGGAGGCCCTTCCTCCACAGACACCTCTTTCACAGTAAGTGTTTGGGACAGAGGCCTTGAAGGGCCCTGGGTCCTCTGCACACGCTGGGCCTCTGAGAGCAGCAGCTTGTGTGGCCTTCACCCAGGATTTCGCACACAGCCCTGGAGCTCGAGCCTCTAGTGGGCAGTTGCAATGGTCAGCAATGCCTCCCCTGCCACCATGTGTCTCATCTGGTCACGTTGGGCACACTGACTCACCTGGGGACAGCTCATGGAGCAATGCTGAGTAGTCGGGGATTCCAGGCCAGGCTCCCCAACCCTCCCCACTCAGTCTTGGTGGAGCCAGTATTGACGTATATTCCACAGCCCTGTCACATCTCCAGGGACATCATCCTTGGGCAATTTGCCCGATTATAAACAAACAGGTAGCTGTGCTTAGAAATACCATGGACTTTAAGAGTGGGCTGCTATCAGGCTGGAGAGGACAGGAAGTGTGACGTGAGGTCCTCAGAGCCCATGGCAGTGTTGTTGCAAGGAGCTGGGTGACCAGGAGACACATTGGGCCAGCAGGAGGGAGACCCGCTTGTTCCACGACCCCATTCGGCTCTGGAATGTGACACTTACAGGACCAAGAATGGGTCAAGGGGCTAACGCTGGGGCAGGGAGCTGGGTGGATAGCCAATCCCAGGGGGCTGGCCCCTTTCCACAACTGCCGCAACTTCTGGGCTCAAGTTGACCGGAATGTGCTCAGGGTGGGCATCAGGACCACATGCTGGAGGAGCCTTGGGTTTCCTCTGCAAAGACAAGACCCAGGAGAGGCCAGAAAAGGGCCTCGGGACATCTGGGGCTCAGTAGGGAGCAGGGCATGGGGACAGATCCCCAGGGCCACACAGCAGCGTTGGGACAAAACTGGCCAGAGTGTGGATCAGGGCTCTGCAGCAGCCCTGCACACCATGGGAAAGGTTTTGGTCGAGAAAGTAAAAAACCTCAGCAAATGTTTTTGAGCAGTGGTTAAAGATCCCAGCCAGGACCCAAGCCTCAAGCTGTGCTGGAATCTAGCTCCTGTGGGGTCTTCTGAGCACCTTGGGCCCAAGGCCAACAGAGGCCTAGCCTTCCCACCCGCAGCAGAGCCTGGATCCTGTGGTTTATGCAAGGGGACCCCTGTCCCCTCTCTGGCCTAGGGGCCTGAGTGGGGAGCTCAGCTTTGGGGATGCACCTAAACGTGTGTGGCTCTGACAACCTCAGCCCTCCCTGCATCTGCCCCCAGGTCCCTTGGTGTTAGTAGCCCCTGGATTCTGGGGAAAGAAGGGCCCGGCTGAGCACACACATCCCACCCTTCCTGTGGGGGCTGAGGGCTTATCTGCCGCTCCCAAGACCACTTCCTTCCTCCCACACGGGTGACCCAGCGGGCCAAGCCCTGGAAAGTCTGACCAGCTTGGCTGCAGCCTGACCTCTTTCCATACATTGGGAGGCTGCATGCCAGCACTTGGGGTCCACTTCCTGCTGGTGGCTGGCTGCCCACCCATTGGTCAGTCCTGAGGCCGGCGGCCAACAGAACCTGCCAAAGTCCCGTGCACCTTCTCTCCAGCTTGGCCAGCAGCTGAGACCCGGGCCTGAGCGGAGCAGGCAACTGTTCTGTTTGGACAATGCTCCAGCAGAGAAAAGCCAGAGGGTCATGCCTCAGAGGGCCTCATGGGAGAGGACAGCCAACCACTCAGCTTGTCATGGAGATGGGACAGCTGTCGGACCCAAAGCCCTGTTGCTCTCCCTGGCCTCTGGGGACTCTGAGGCCCTGTGCTGAGGCTGCAGCCTCCACCCGTGGTTCTTTGCTCCCTCTGGTTCTCCCCTGGCCTACTTTGCCACCCTGGGCCCTGTGGTCATCTTCACCCAAGCACACACAGCCCTTGTCTCACCTGTCCCTGGACAGCTAGAGAGCTGCAGTGGGTGACACTGGCTCCCAAACCCACTACCCATCCAGCGGCCCTTGGCAGTCTTGAGTAAGTCTCTCCAGGGGAAGATGGCTGTGGGCTCCTGCACCCTGGCAGGTCCTGCCCCTGCTCTGGGCCTAGGCTCTTCGCCTGTCAGAAGGGGCAGGGCTCACGGATGCCGTGTACAGAGTGTGCGCAGACATGCTGTTGTGGGCTGGACCGTGTCTCCCCCAAATTCAGCCCCAACCCTAGCCTTGTTACAGATGTCATTAGTTTCAAATGAGAGTGTAAGAGTGGCCTCAGCCAACACAGCCATGTCCTGATGGGAAGGGACATGTGGACAAAGAAGTCTACCTGGGAGAACGCCATGAGAGGATAGAAGCAGAGCTCAGGGAGGTGGCCGTAGGCAGCAGAGTGAGGGCACTGCTGGCGCTGGAAGCCAGGAGGCCTGGACACAGTCCCCTTCTCCCACAGGCCCCAGCCCTGCCCACATCTCCGTTCCTGACCTGCAGAGCCGAGACTAGGAAGATCTACTGCCCAAGCCCCCAGTGGGTGTCTGCCAGCAAACTGGCAGGGGGGCACATGAGCACAGGCACACACACCACCAACCTGAAAGCCAGAGACCGGGCCCCGCGCCCAGCTGGACACATGGAAACCTGTGGCCTCAAACAGCTCGCTCCCCTGTTCTGAGTCTCGTTTTTCTCACCTGAAAGATGGGAGTAGTGACAGTCCCTTCCTCACAGGCTGCTGGGTGGGGCACTCTGCCTGGTGTCCGGCAAGCAGAGAGGCCCTGGCTGCCCCACACAGGCCCTGCATGTCTTCAAAGGCCTCAACTATTTGGAGACTAAATGCTACACATCTAAGGAACTTGTGGGTCAGAGCAGAAATCACAAAGTAAACTAGAAATATTTAACTGAATGATAATGAAAACATAAGGTGCGCTAACTTGGGGGCATTCAGGGGACAGGGCTTGGAGGGAATTGGTTCAACGTCCATCATTCAAGGTTCCTGTGCAGGGAGTTAGAAAAAGACAAGTCCCAAAGAGTAGGAGGAAGAAATAATAAAAATAGCAGAAATTAAAGAAATGCAAGTCAACCTTACACAAACTCATTCACAGGAGAGGGAAAGGGAGGAATTCCCGACACAGGGAGAATTGCAGCACATACATAGGTCGAGGTCCTACTCCGATGTCTCAGACTGTGACTACATTCAGAGCTGGGCCCACAGAGCCAGGGTTAAGCTGAGGCCCTGGGGTGGCCCTAATCCAACATGACTGTGTCCTTCAAGAAGACAGCAGGACACAGGTCCTCAGGGGGCCTGGAGAGGACATGGGGCAAGACATTGCCCATGGGCCGGGGGGGGACCTTGAAACGGCCAGCTCTGAGACACCCTGACCCTGACCTCCAGCCTATAGGACACTAGCCAGGAGATGCCTGCTGTATCACTGCCCCACCTGGGGCTTGTTAAGATGGCCGGGGGACAGCTTCGCAATTCCCAGATCGTTTATGAGGCTGATGGGATCCTGGCATTGCAAGAAAAGACAACGAAGGAGTAAAATCCACGAGAACATCAACACATGACAAAAAGCTGGTGACTCGCATCCAGTACAGTGGAAAGGAGAAATAGCATACCTGGCCAAGCACCACAAGAGCCACTGACCATGTGAAAAGCAGTCAGTGCGCTTCACCACATTCACAACAGAGGAACAAAGCATCGAGCTTCAGCAAAAGCAAGAACACCACCCAGCAAAAATCCAGTCGCTATCCCAGATGAACTCTCACCTGGCTGAGAAGAAAATGGAACTTCCTGAAGCTCACATGGACCCCTAAGACCCTCAGCTACAGTCAGATGGTTGGTGAAGTACTGTGAACTTCCCATGGACCACCAAGATCCTTAGCTACAGTCATATGGTTGGTGAAGTACTGTGAACTTCCCATGGACCACCAAGACCCTCAGCTACAGTCAGATGGTTGGTGAAGTACTGTGAACTTCCCATGGACCACCAAGATCCTTAGCTACAGTCATATGGTTGGTGAAGTCCTGTGAACTTCCCATGGACCACCAAGACCCTCAGCTACAGTCAGATGGTTGGTGAAGTACTGTGAACTTCCCATGGACCACCAAGATCCTTAGCTACAGTCATATGGTTGGTGAAGTCCTGTGAACTTCCCATGGACCACCAAGACCCTCAGCTACAGTCAGATGGTTGGTGAAGTA
>PVKS010005901.1:0-66137 GCA_004027875.1 Aplodontia rufa
GTCCTCCACCGTGATGCAGTTGAAGCTCCTGAGCGGTGCTCCGGTGCTCCGTGTCCCACCCGCCCCATCGCTGAGGCTTTGCCGTTATGTGCACAGAGCTCATGCCCTCACCCTTAGTGGACGTCTTCGTTCTTCCCACTTTGGGCCACTGCAGGAAACGCTGCACTGAACTTCATGCACACATCCTGGGCAGATGCCTGGGAGTGGAATGGCTGGGAAATAAGTGTATGGTTTTTTTGTTTTTGTTGTTGTTTTTAGAGAGAAAGAATCAATTTTATTTAGTTTTTCACGTGGCTTTCATTGCTCCGCGACTTCATTGTGTAGGAGGTGCTGGGGTTTGAACCCGAGTCCTTGCGCATGCCAGGCAAGTGCCATAGCCTCTGAGCCACCACTCCGGCCCCCAATAGGTGTATGTTTTTAAATAAACAGTCTTCCAAGGTGGCTACATGATTTAACCCTCCTGCGGAAGCAGCTGAGGGTTCCAGTTGTTCCACTTCCTTCCCAGCACTTAGTATGACCAGTCTTTTCACTTCCGCTATTCTATTGGGTAAGGACTGACAGTTCTTTGTGGTTTAGATTTGCATTTCCTGATGGAAAGGATGCTGAATATCTCTTGCCCTCTGTATATTCTCTATGGGAAAGGGTCTGCTATAATTCCCTTTAAAATCGAGCAATTACTTGTGTGTGTGTGCGCGTGTGTGTGCCTGCATGCGCTGAATAGAACCCTGGGCTTCACACATGCTAGGTAGGCAAGTGAGCTGCCACTGAGCTACACTCCCAGCCCTTTTTAAATTTTATTTTGAGATAAGGTCTTGCTTACTAAGTTTTTGAGGCTGGCCTTGAACTAGTAATCCTCCTGCCTCAACCTCCTGTCCAGCTAGGCAAATGCTTGAGAGTTCTTTATATATTCTGGATACACACTCATTATCAGTGCATGATTTGGAGATTTTTCTCCCAGTCTGTGGCTTGACTTTCATTCATCTGAACAGAGTTGTAGTGGTTTAAATGTTTGTGACCCAGACTTCATATGTTGGAAATTTAATCCTCAAAATCCTATGCTAATGGTATTTGGAGGCAGATTCTTTAGGAGAGGCCTGGCAGAACCCTCATTAAGTGGATTAATCCAACCGTGGACTAATGGGCTATCAAGGGAGTGACTTTGTTATAAAAGTGAACATTCGCCATTCATAGCTGCGTTGTTCATAGAAGTTCCAAAAAACTCCGAATATAACATAGATGCCCACTAACTGTAAAATGTGTTGGCTGTGGAATAGTTACAGAACGGAGTTCTGCACATCGACCAGTGAAATGGGATAAACTGTGCTTCCTTGAAACACCATGGCCGAATCTTAGCAAACAGAGCAAAAGAAACAAAATCATTCATCTTGTTTAAATCCATATAGTTTGAAAACAAGCAAAGAGGGGTTGGGGGTTTAGCTCAGTGGCAGAGTGCTGGCCTAGCATGTGCAAGGCCCTGAGTTTGGTCCTCAGCCCTGGAAGAAAAAAAAAAAAGCAAAGAGGGGGCTGGAGCAGTGGCTCAGAGGTTGGAGCACTTAACTGGCATGTGCGAGGACCTGGGTTCAAACCCCAACACTTTGTCAGAGAAACAAAGGCCAAATGAAAAATAGGTAAAATTAATTTTCTCTCTTAAAAAAAGAAAGCAAAGAATGCATTCTGTATGTTGCTGGTCATGTAAAGTTCAAAACAGCAAATCTGCTGCTTGGGGATTCACGGTTAGAAGCTGAGGAATGCGAACAAACAAGCAAGTGGTTACCGTAATGGGGAGGCAGTGGTTAGACCTGGGGCGGAGCCCAGGGAGGGCAGCAGCAATGAGCCCGGGTAGGTTTGGGTACTGACTCCGCCCATGACCTGCGTTGCGGTTGGATAGCTGATAACTGGGTGCTGGGGCGCACTCCTGTAATCCCAGCTGCTCTGGCGGCTGAGGCAGGTGAATCACGAGTTTGAGGCCAGCCTCAGCAGTTTAGCGAGACCCCCAGCCACTTGATAAGACCCTGTCTCAAAATGAAGGATAGAAAGGGCTGGGGATGTGGCTCAGTTGTTAAGCACCCCTGGGTTGAATCCCCAGTACCAAAAAAAGGAGAGTTGTATACTTGGTTTTGTTTTCTGTATATTTCATGACAATAACAATTTTAAATAAAAAAGCACCCCCCCCAAAAAAGTGAGCATGCTTGCTATCTTGCCAGGTGATGCTCTCTGCCATTATGACACGGCTGGAAGCCTCTCACCAGATGCTGAGCAGATGTGGATGCCCCTGGATTTCCCAGCCTCTCAAACCATAAGCTTAATAAACCTCTGTTCTTTATGAATTACCTGGTCCCAGATACTTTGTTATAGCAACAGAAAACTGACTGAGGCAAGTGTTCTATGTAAACTCTTGGTCACAAATTCTAATCACCCCTCCCTCACTCTCAAATCCCATAGATCACATCATCATCCCCTTGTTGGGGGTCTGACCTTCACTCCGTTTAGCAGCTGTTTCCATAAGTTCCTTCAGGAAGGGCTACTAGGTCTTTGTTAAGCTTCCTAATTGTTATGCAAAAAGATTAGGATGGGTTGGAATGTGCTAACCACAAGCTGTTACCCAGTTGTTTGTACTCGAAATCTGCATAACCCCTGGCAACTCCCTTAGAAGGATTATTGATTCCTTGGCTTCTCCCCTCCCTATAAAAACCCGTGTGCCTTAATAATAAATGGATTCTGAGCTGCCATCAGCGTGTGGTTGCCTCGTTTCCCCAGTTGGGAGGGAAGAGGTCCCCAGACGAGGGGGGACCCAGGTTCCAGCCGTTGGCACTCATCTCCTGATTCGGCCCCCGGCAAGACGGTTCGGCTGGTTCAGATCGCCTTGACCGCTGCCTAGGGACACCCGGGTAGCAACATCCCCTGGCAATCTGGGACTGCCACCAGCATCATTTCCCTGGAAACCCCAAGCACCTCTGAGGACAGACCCACTGTGTCCCCATTGTTAAGGTCAAAGAGTGAGTCACACAAGGCCTGAGGATTCATTCACAGCTGATTTATTTATTGACTGACCTCTCATGCCGAGCTTTGATGGACATGCAAGAGGATAAAATTGGGGGGCTTGGATCCTCAGGACCCACCCACCTCCTGGGCACCACTGGAACAAGGCACTTGCCCAATAGATGGGTAACACTTGGGACCCCAAGCTGGTCTGGGCTCAAACCCAACCTGAGACTGGACATGCGCACCCCATCCACCCCCGATTCCTGGTGACCTAGGGTGAGATGAGAGAGTCTGCTCAGCCCGTATGAGCTCCAGCCTGCCCAGCAACAGCACAAACATACGGTATGGGCATCAGCATGTTTGTTGAATGACTGAGTGAGAGATGGTGAAGGATTTCAGCGTGAGGAAGGCCTGACTCTTCCAGGACCAACTGTGAGCACTCGGAGCTGCCTTCACAGAGCTGGATCTCGGAACCCCCACCCAGCAGGCTGCATTTCTTTGGTTTCGAGGCAGCCTGAAGCCAAAGATCACTGTTCCAACCCTTATGCCTGCCCCAGACGTGTCTATTGAGGGTCTCTTTTTTGGGCCGGCTAAGAGTGAGGTGCTCTGATCCACAGACACAGATGATAAAAAGTGCAAAGCTGTTTCCAATCATAGTGTACAACTGCCCGGCTCCCTCCTGACTGCACAGTGCTTACAAGCCTCTGAAGCTTTCCCACAGCTTCCTTCACACCAGCCCTTCCGTACAGAGGGCCAAGGGTCTTCACTCCACAGATGGGGCATGTGAAGCTCAGAGAAGGGAAGCAACTTACCCAGGGATGCCCAGCAGGAGTCAGAAAGTTCTGGGCACAGGAGGTCTAACCAGTGAGGAGCCTGGGCAAGAAAGGACTCTGAAATCCTAGTGCCTGGCTCACAGTAGGTACTTAGGAAATGTCCATCACATGAACGGCTTGAAATTCTTCGAGTCAAGATGCAATTTAAGAAGAAAAAAAAAAAAAAACAGAACCAAGAATAAAATGCCAGGTTTTTAGTTGGAGCTGCTACTGGGATTCTGTGTGCCCCTACGAAAGCCGTGACTCTACAGGGGACCTGACAAAGAGAGAGGGACCCTCCATTCCTACAAAAGTCCATCGCCATATCTCATCCAATCCCACCTCAGCCCCGGAGGATGGGCTCACGGCCCCGATTTGCAGATGGGGAAATCAAGCCCCAGAGAGGGGCAGTGAGCCCAGGGTGACCCCCAGCTGTGAGGATCCCAGGCCTAGTCCTCTCCCTGGGGCCTCTTGGGTCCCCTGGGCCATCCCCTAATCTGCCTTCTTGGTCTTCTTCTTCCTGGAGCCCTCGCTCAGCTCCTCCTTGGACTGGGCAGGCAGGACAGAATGCTGGGCACCTGGCCCGCCCCCGTGGGATCCCCCGTGGGAGGCACCGTGGTTGGCATGGTGGTGGTCACCTCCCCAGGATGCTCCAAACAGCACAGGGCATATGTAGCCCTCCAGGACGTCAAATGGGGAGCTGTGGGAGTGAGTGGCTGTCAGGAACACCTGGAGTGGGTGACAGGGGACAGCGACAGCCAGAGGAAGAGGAAAGGAGGGAAGAGAGAAGGTCAACGAGGTCAGAGCGGAGGAGCCCTGCACCCGCCCTACAGCTGCAGCCATCCCAGGTGTCCAGGGATGCCCACTTCAAGTGACCAAGCTGGGACGGTCCCAGGCACGCTGGGACAGGTGGACATCCATACCTCACGGGCTTTCCCCCCACACCTGGGCAAACTCCTATGTGGAAACCTAATCACTGAGGTCATAGTACAAGAGAAGGAGGCCTTTTGGAGGTGATCAGGCCGTGAGGGCACAGCCCTTACAGAAGAGGGCTGGAGAGCTCAGCTAGGCCCTTCCACCCTGCGAGGCCACCGCGAGACGTTAGCTGCCTGCAACTGGGAAGAGCACCCTTGGCAGCCCCCAGCCATGCTGGTACCCCTGATCCTGGGCTTCCAGCCTCCACACCGTGAGCCCCACATTTCTGCTATGGATAAGTCGCAGGGTCTATGGCGTTCTGCTCTAGTGGCCTGGATGGACCAAGTCGCTAGGCCTGGATGGACCAAGACGCTAGGCCTGGATGGACCAAGACGCTAGGCCTGGATGGACCAAGACGCTAGGCCTGGATGGACCAAGGCGCTAGGCCTGGATGGACCAAGACGCTAGGCCTGGATGGATCAAGGCGCTAGGCCTGGCACTGAACTGTAGACTAGGGCGAGACTCAGCCCAATGTTTTCTCTCTCCGCTGCAGGAAGACTTGGGCACAGCCCTGAGCTGGGGCCTTCCATGCTTTGGGGAAACAGTGGCAGAGTTCCCGCCTCCTCGGGAGGGAGAAGTATGGCCCTGAAGACCCTTCCTGGCTGGGATGATCCTCACAGACCAGAACCATTCCTGGTCTAGCAGGGCTCTGGCGACCTGAGGGTGCCTCCCCAGCTTCTTGCCTGAGATACCAGGCTCCCTTGGCCTGGCTCGGGCTGGACCCTCTGCTAGGAATACCCGTCCTTCTAACCCCCACCCCCCCAAGGGACATTGCCTTCTACAGAGCCTCCTTCCACCAACCCACCAGCCAGCTTCCCTGGGTGGTCCTGTCCGGATTCCCTACAACCAGGCCAACACTGGTCAATACAGGAAGACCACGGGCAGAGGAAGGCTTACCTTGCAGGACACCATGAACATGGTGAAGACAAAGATGAGGCTGGCTTTGGACACGGGGAGCCAGCGGGTCTGCTGGAGGGTGAAGAGGATGGCTCCGTACAAGCTGGCCTTGGTGGGGCTGGAGGGGGCAGCTGCCATTACCAGGAGGTACCCGCAAGGCTAAGGTCTTTGCTGCACCCAGACACCTCCCGCCCCAGCCCTGCCACCCATTGCAGCCTCTCAAATGCGAAGATGCATGGCGGCGTGGATAAAGTGCATCTCTCTGCATACGGATGCGTTCACTTGGCCTAAAAAAAGATCTGGTCCTTGTTGCTCTGCTGGGAGGGCCCTCCAGCCCTTGAAACTTTGGGAGTGTCTCATAGTAACAGCATGATTTGTGGTGGGTTCCGGGCTATATGGCACCCACTCAGCCTCTGTAGGAACTGGAGACAAGGTCAGTCAGCAGACTGCCCACGTGACTGCGCCCCAACAAGAACCTGGGACACCAGGGCTTGGAGAGCATCCCTGGCTGGCAGTACACCGTGCATGTTGTCACGCATCTGCCTGCAGAGTTAAGCAGGTCCATGTGACGCCATGCGGGGGGGACAACTGGAAGCTCCCGTCTGGGGTCCCCTGGGCTCTGCCCGCTAGCTCTGCAGAGTTCGGTCTGAATGCTTCTGCTATAACCTGAGTGCCACAGCTGTGCTGAGTTCTGTGAAACTCGGGGTGGTCTTCCGGGTCCCCAAATAGCACCCCCCAAAGTGTAGCCACAGCACCAGTTCTTCTCAGCTTGCTTTCCCTCCAGTGCAGAACAGGATGGTGAATGTCTGTCACTCACATTAACGAGAACTCTACCTAATGTTGCCAAAACACTCATTAGGTCCCAGGGCCAAGTGGCTTACATGTGTGACTCTGTTGTACCCTGAACCCTAGCACTCATCGATGTGGCCGAGATAGTCTGAGAGAGGAAGTCACTTCCTACCTAGCAACACGCAGCGCAAGGGCCCTGGGACCCCATTTCTCTGTTGGTGAACTCAGGCTGGGAGCCACTTCGGGATGGGAGTGGATCGAGACAATGCTGTGTTCTCCATGGTACGAAATGGGAGGTGACTTTCACCAACATAAGAGTGAACCTTTTAATTTTGTCTTATTTTTATGGCTACAGTTTTACCCATTGTAGATTGCAGAACATTTAACTTGCCCAAACCTTTAAGGCCCTTTAAGCATTGGGCTAAATGCAGCATGGGCTCCTGCACGGGCGTGGGTGCTCTTGTCTGGCCCTGCTCACTGCTCTCCTCTTAGCTCTAGCCGTACCCCCACCCATGCCCCACACCCCCTACCCCAGCTCGGTCGCTTGGTCCCCACTCACACTCTACCCCTGCCCAGGAGACCTGGTAAGAGCACTGCTCTTTTCTGAGTTGACAGTTGGCAGAGATGCTGGCCTCTGTCCAGAGACTCTTTCTTAGCCAAATCAAATGTCAACCTTCTCTCTGCCTCCACCCCGCAGGAAGAGCTGTGGCTCCCATCATGGGACTCCCCAGACATAGACTCTGGAAACTTGTGAAAGGCAAAGTTGGGGGTGAGGCGTCTCTGAGTTACCAGCAGCATCCACCTAGGGTAAGACATCTGTCCCCATGAGAGGCAGAGGGGGAGGCCAGTGGGGTACTCACAAGGACATGTGCAGGACTTCATTGGTCTCCGGCTTCCAGACTCCTCGGAGCAGCTGTTCAAAGTTGGACATGAGGGCGACACCAGAGCCTACAGGACAGGGCACTGCTGAACAAGTCTGCCACTCCCACATCTCCCTCTCTTCTCTGAATTCCCGAGGAAGAAGCAACCTATCTGCTGCTGGACACTGAGCAGGGGACATGAGCTTCATCATCAGGTGCAGGTAGGAAAACACTCAGAGGCCAGAGGTTTGCTGCGGTTCACAAGGCATGTTCACAGCAAGACCACACGAAAGACTCAGACATGGCCACGTCACCAAGGTGGGTCTCAAACCTGCTCCACCTGATGCCTCCAGTCCAGCCATGCATGAGGCTTCCAGAACCCCCATCCCACCCTCAACTCTCTTCCCCAAGGCTCTGAGCTCTCAAGCCTGCCACCTCTGGAAGACACACTGTAACACTGGGGAATCTGCTCCGTAGATTCTCTGTCAGTGAGAACAGGGAGACTGACATGGAGACGTAGGGTTAAATTACTAGAAAACTCCTCTCATTTACCCCCACCTGGCTAAAGAGGCTTGGACACTCACTCCAGGAACCAGTGTGTCAACTGGGTGCCTGCTATGTACTACTGGACCAGGGTTGTTACCTGGATAATCTCACCCTCAAAGAGGCATTGGCAATGTCTGGGGACACTCAGGTTGTCACAACTGGGAGGGGATGCTACCAGCATCTAGTGGATTGAGGCCAGGGATGCTGCACAGTGTCCTACAGTGCACAGGATGGCTCCCACAGTCAGCTTGGCTTTTAACCCAGCCTCAACTTTCAGGGAGACCAAGGACGACACTAAGGCTCAGTGGAGGGTGACTCTGGCCCTACAGCTTTGGAGACACCCACTCTCTACAGGGAGGAGGGGCCTAGAGGCTTTTAGCCTTGGAATTCCTTGAATTCCTGCTATTCTTTGGTCCACTTATCCAATTACTAATGTTGAATTATCTCTTTCTCCCTTAATTCTGTCAGTTTTTGCTTTCTGTATTTTGGTGCTGTTTTTAGGGCCATATGTGTTTATAATTGTTATATCTTTGTGGTAAATTCCAGTTGTTGCAAATTATTTCAGAATCGCTTCAGAAGTTTGATGGTTCCTAGGAGCTAGTGGAATGTCTGCTATTTACTGCCTTAATAAAGAAGCATGAAACTGCTAGGTCATATTTTTAAAATATTTTGATAACGGCATTTTAGAATAATGGGGTATCTCTGTTAGCCTATATATTTTATTTTATGCACTTAAAAACACATGAGGGGCTTGGGAGTGGAACTCAGTGGTAGAGCACTTTCCTAGCATGCACAAGGCCCTAGGTTCCATCCCCAGCATCAAAAATAAGTAAACAAAAACCTTACAAGGCTCCGTAGGCTTCACGGGCTGACAGATGGGCTACTAGTGAAGATTCTCTAGAATTAGGCTCTAGGGTACATAGGGGTGCTCACCCAGAGGTGTGGTTCTCTAGGAGGCATTGGACAATGTGTGGGACATCTTTGGTCGTCACGGCTGGGCACATAGTAGGTGGAGGCCAGGGCTGTTGTTCAGTATCCCTCAGGGCACAGTGCAGACTGCCACCAGCAACGATCCGCCCCACGTCGGCAGTGCCAAGGTTGAGAAACCCTGCTCTAGTGACATTGGCTTTGTTGCTGTCACTGTTGTCCTATTGATTAGGCATTGGTTCATGGCAAGATTGGACACCTGCTCCATCTTCACACTCCTTAGCCTGGAGCCACAGCTGCACTCTGTCACCCTGCTTACCTTTGACCCACCCAGTGGCAATCATGACGAACCACCCGTGGTGGTAGTGGTGATGTGCGTGATGGATGCCCACCGCGATCTTGCGGACCCTCACCACCTCCTTCATGGCCACAAAGATGAGCTTCACAGGCAGGAAGCAGACACACTTGTAGAAGAGGTCCAGGGGGCAGAAGAAGATCAAGTACCTTCAGGGAGAGAAGGCCGGGTGTCGGGGTGGGGCAGGCCAAGGGTTGTGGAAGGGGAAGCTGTGTCCACACCCTCGTCCCTACTGCCAGGGTCAGGACAGCTGGGCCACCCTGGAGGTCATATGGGTGGGTTCTGGCTCCTCTGACCTACCGCTCCCTCCTCCCTGGTGCCAGGGTGTCTCAGCCCCCAGCTCAGCTCTGCACCCTGGTACTGCTTACCAGACAGCTGAGGCCAACAGGACACTGGAGTTGTTGCTAAAGTAGTCGATCAGGGGCTCCCCGAGGAGCAGGTCAGCCAGGATGTAGCTCCCGAAGCAGTGCAGCATGGCACACAGCCAGGATGCCACTGGATGGCGCCGGGACAGCTCCACGGCTCCTGGGAGGCATAGGGATGTCCCCCTCTGTCACCGCAGCACCAAGAGCACGCTTCACCCCCATTCTGATTTGGCTGCCTTCCCCAAAGCACCCACCCAATGCCAAGCAGTTAGCCAATTCCAGAGGAAGAACCAAGGCTGAGGCTGCGCAGAGAAAACAGGGCTCTTTCCACCCTGCTTAGAGAAGTGCCCTGGGGATAAAATGGAGCGAATGGGTTTCTACGGCTAAGCTGTGCTTGCTCCTCCTGGGGATGCTCCTTGGCTGGAGCTTGACTTGGTCCTGGGTGGGCAGCAGTGCAGAAGTCAAGGCCAAAGCTGCCGAGCACAGGCCCTGTCTCGCAGAGGGAAGCCAAGAGGTGATGACCCAGCAGAGCACAGGACGCGCTTCCGGGAGACCTCCAGGGTGACTGATGCAAAGGAGGGCACGCAATGGTAATCAGGTAGTTCGGTCATTCCAAGATGGTGGCAAGGGACAAAGACAACACACAGATGACGCCTCCTCCAAGAGAGGCTTCCTCGGCTGAGTTCCCAGAGCCCTGCACTGCGCATTCCACCCTACTGGTGATCTTGGCATTTTATTCAGAGCTAAAGGGATAACAGCAGATTCGGGCTGCGTCGCGCTGGAGGACACAGGCGAGATAATGCGAGGCAAAGGGTGCAGATCTCTCTGTCCGGTGAGAGGGCACAGCTCTGACTTAGGACGGGGTGACATTCTGACAACTCCATTGTAGGTGGAAAAGATCACAAGTAGAAAATGCAACGAATCCACCGCCACCATGCGTCCCCGCTTCGCCACACACTAGTGTCGGTTTCCCCTGCCATCCCGACCGCAGGAAAGGCCCGGGTGCACAATTCAAAGTACGCTCTCTACTGAATGCATGTTGCTCTCCCCCCATCACAAGGTGTCTTGAGGACATTAAGGGGGATGAGGGGCTGGAGCAGTGGCTCGGCAGTTAGGGCGCTTGCCCGCCATGCACGAGTACCACACAGGTTCAAACCCCAGCACCCACGTACACAACTAAGTGTCAGAGCAATGAAGGCCATGTGAAAAAAACTCAATGAGGACTGATTCTCTCTCTCTCTCTCTCTCACACACACACTGTCCCTCTCTATTAAAAAAAAAAAAAGGAGAGGGGGACAAGAACTTGGCAGACTCTGAAGGTTACCTGCTATATAATTTAAGTAACATTCTCCTAGGGACAAAATCATAGGGACATGTGACAGAACAGATGGGTGGTCACCAGGACTGAGGTCTGGGAGGAGGGTCTAACAATAAGGTGGCACCGTGGGGAAGGATGCTTTTATTTTTGGAGGGGGGGTTCTGGAGTCATTCTGTATTCTGGCTCTGATATAATTACCCACATGCAATATAATTTCATAAATTATATGCACATATATATACATAAACATACACACACAGAGAGACAGAAAAATAGCGTGCCAGGCATGGTGGCTTGTGCCTGTAATCCTGGCTACTCAGGAGGCTGAGGCTGGAGGATCACTTGATCCTTCTGGTTTAGGTAGCAAGACCCTATCTCAAAAATCATTTTTTAAAAAGTACATACAAAAACTGCGAGCTAAGGGGCTGGAGCGGTGGGTCTGCGGTTATGGTGCTTGCTTGACATGCGCAAGTACGCGAGTTCAAACCCCAGCACCACGTGCACCACGAAGTCTCGGAGTAAGGAAGGGCACTTGAAAATGAAAAACTAAATAAAAGTTGATTCTGTCTCTCTTTTTTTCTCTCTCTCTCACTGTCCCTCTGTCTTTAAAACAAAACAAAACAAAACAAAACAAAACTGCCAGCTAAAAGCTGTGGTGGATCTAACGGTACCAGAACAATGGCAATTTCTTGGTTTTACTAAAAGCTGCTGCTCTGTAAGATGTCATCATTGCAGGAAGTTGGGGGAAGGGTTCTTGCAAACTCTCTCATCATTTCTGCAACTTCTCATGAGTCATAAACTCTTACAAGATAAAAAAAAAAAAAGCACTTAAATCTTCCATATTACCCACCCTCTGCACCCAGGCCCCCGTGCACATGTGCACGCACACAAATTCCACATTAAAAGGACGGGGGAGTCCAGTCCTTTAAAAATAGCCTCAAGAGAACACGATCAGAGAGGCATGGGAATAATATCTATTCATCAAATTCTTATGCTTTGTACTACGCATTTAAAGTCTTCACGATCATAATTAGATTCTATTTTTATGCTAATGTTGTCACAATCTTCTATTGCCACACCTGAATTAGTCCTGTGTGACCACTTATTTCATTATTTCACTTCCTTCTCTAACTAATTTCGTTTTGCAGAGAATAACTTTAGGACCAGGTTGTAAGGTACAGCTATTCTGCTCTCTCAGCCAGAGCAGATCCCAATGGCAGCCCCTGTTATATTCTAGATATAGTTTCTCTCCCAAAGGTTTAAGTTTTGGGACCTTGGTCCCCGGTGGGGTGCTATTAAGAGGTGGTGTGGCCTATAGTAGGCACAGTGGCACACACTTGTAATGCCCACTAGTTGGGAGACTGAGGCAGGAGGATCACATGTGTGAGGCCAGGCTCTGTCTCAATTTAAAAAAGGCTCAGTGTGGGCTGGAGCGGTGGCTCAGTGGTTTCGGCGCTTGCCTGGCAAGCACGAGGACCCGGGTTCAAACCCCAGCACCACATATACAACTGAGTGTTGGAGCAACTAAGGCCATGTGAAAAACTAAATAAACTTGTTTCTCTCTTTCTCTGTCTCTCTCACTGTCCTCTGTCTTTAAAAAAAAAAAGGCTCAGTGTTACAGTGCTTGCCTAATATGTATAGGACCTTGGGTTCCATCCACAGCACCACAAAGAGAAGAGGGAGAGAAAAAGAAGAGAAAGAGAGGAAGCCCGACCCTACATCTCTGGCTGCTTCTCTCTTTTGCGAGAGCTTCCTCCACAATGCCATTTGCCAAGAGGCCCTTAGTGGAGGCTGAACACAGAAGGCCACCTGATCTACTGTCAGCATCCACAACTGTGAGCTAAATAAGCCTTCTCCTTATCAGGATCCAGCTTCAGGTATGTTGTTGTACTGAAAGAAAATGGACCAATTAAAACTAATAACTTAGTTAAATAAAATGAAAACTTCACTCAGTGTAGACATAAGACAAGGTTACATATGTAATCCCTTATTAATAGAAATAAATACTCAGGGCTAGAGCGGTGGCTCAGTGGTTGCTGTGCTTGCTTGGCATGCATGGGGACAAGGGTTCGAACCCCAGCACCACATACACAACAAAGTGTAGGAGCAACAAAAGCCACATGAAGAACTAAATAAAAATTGATTCTTTCTCTCTCTCTCGCTGTCCCTCTCTCTCTTTAAAAAAAAACAATCAATCAGACAACCTGGGTGCTGTGATGTGTGTCTGTAATCACAGCTACTTGGACGTCAAGAGGCAAGAGGACTGCAAGTCAGAGGCCAGCGTGGGCAACATAGCAAGATCCCCTTCTCAAAAATAAAAATAAAAGGGGCAGAAGCAGTGGCTCGGCGGATACAGTGCTTGCCTGGCATGTGCTAGAATGCAGGTTCGAACCCCAGCACCACGTACAAAACAAAGTTGGAGCAACAAAGCCACAGGAAAAACTAAATAAAATCAATTCTCTTGTCTCACTGTCCCACTCTCCCTTTGAAAAATAAATAAAAATGAAAAAGGGCTGTGGATGTAGCTCAGAGGTATAACCGCCCAGCCACTCTCTGTGTGTTCAATCCCAGTACTTGAAAAAAAGAGGAATTCAGTTCAGGTGTTTTCCTTTTTAATTCTTTTCTTCATTGTGCGCATGTGTGTGTGTGTGTGTGTGTGTAGGGGGTAGAAGTGTCTTTTTTTTTTAAGAGTGAGAGGAAGAGAGACAGAGACAGAAAGAATCAATTTTATTTATTTTTCCACACGGCCCTGGTTTCTCCAACACTTAGCTGTCTATGTGATGCTGGGGTCCCTCTGCATGCCAGGCTAGTGCTCAGACAGCTGAGCCACTGCTCCAGCCCAGAAGTGTCATTTTCTTTCTAAACACTGGATGCCTCTGTCACCTCTAAATGGTCAAATCTGAGCATCTGGCCTCTCCGTGCCTGGCACATGTGCCAAGTCACTAACGTAAATGCCTGTTGTCATGAACTCAATGTTTGTGTACTCTAGAAGTCACTTTATGTGGAAACCCCACCTTCTCCAGTGTGGTGGCACTGGGAGCTGGACCCTTGGAGGTGACCGGGTCATGAGGACAGGCCCTCATGAGTGGGGCTGGCGCCCTTTAAGAGGCATAGGGTGGCGGGAATTGGGGCAAAATATATTGTTACAGTGCATGTGTGAAGGTGTAACAACAAATGCTTTCAATCTGTACAAATGTAATGCACTGATTCACAAAACAGAGCCACGAGCGCTCACTTGCGGTGCCCTGCTCCGCACATGGAGGTTACTGCGGGAACTCAGCAGTCTGCAAACTGGAAGACCCTGCAAGAACCTAACTGTGCTGGCACCTTGGACTCCAGCCTCCAGAACTGCGAGGAACAAGTGTATGTCCCTGTCAGCACTGTCAATCATACTCGGTGATAGCAGACCAGACAGACTAGGACCCCTCTGTACGCTATGGATACGTTCAACAAGAGAATCAATCGGCAGCCCTCCTTGAATACAGGGACCACAGGCCTTGCCTGCCGCTGGTCCCCAGCGCACAGCGCGGTGCCTGAGGCCATGCAGCTGTCCAGCACATAGCTGTGAGCGAAGGAGCCCACGGTGAGTGTCACGCTGCAGGCCGATGTCACCGTGGTGAGCAAGACGGCGGGGGTCCCTGCCATGAGAGCTCGCATGCCAGCATGCTCACTCTGGCTTTTTAATTTGTTTTTATTTTTGGAAGGGGGATGGAACCCAGTGCCTCACGCAAGTGAAGCAAGAAAGAGCTCTCCCACCGAGCCACACTCCCAGCCCTAGGGGAGTTTGCCTCGCAGTCGCAGAGGGACCTCGTGTTGGGCACCTTGGGTTACATCGTGAGATTGTTATGAGAACGACAACCTCCCCGTCCGTGTTTTCTTTTTCTTTTTTTTAAGAGAGAAGGACAGTGAGAGAGAGAGAGAGAACCAATTTTATTTAGTTTTTCATGTGACTTTCATTGCTCCAACACTTTGTTGCATACGTGGCGCTGGGGTTTGAACCTGGCACGTCTTGAGCGTGCCAGGCAAGCGCTGTAACCGCTGATCTTCAGCCCCGTCCATCTTTTTATGAGGAAACACTCTGCAGTCAACAGGGGCTACCTTCTTTACCGCTTGGTCAACCTCACGGAGTGGAAATGTCCCCCAGTGCCGAAGATTCTCATGCAAAAACGGGCGGGACGGTCATGGGCACAGGCAGCCTGCGGTGATCTGGCAGTGAGCAGATCCGAGGCTGGACATGATCTGCGCCCACAGTTCTGGTTTGGATCTCAAATGTCCCCCAATGGCTGTATGCTAAAAGCTTGGTTGCCAACCTGTGGCACTGAGGGGAGGTGTTGGAAGCTTTAAGAGGTAGAGCCTGGTGGGAGGAAGTGAGGTTGCTGTGGGCGAGCCCTCGAGGGGACACTGTCTCTCTGCTTTCTGGCCTTCACGAAGCCAGTGGCTTTCCCCATCATGTTCTCTTGCCATAATGCCCTGTGCTGTACCCACCTCCCAGCCCTCCCATACACTTTATTTTAAAGAGAAAGGGGGCAGTGAGAGAGGAAGAGAGAATCAATTTTATTTAGTTCTTCATGTGGCCTTTGTTACTCGGACACTTCGTTGTGTATATGGTGCTGGGGTTCGAACTCACGTCCCTGCGCCTGCTAGAAAAGCCCTATACAAGTAGTTGTAAAGTGATCAGTACACTCTCCTATCTTTGTCACTCCCACCAGCTAATCACACGACCTTGAACAAACCATTTTTTTCTTTCTGCATCTCTTTTCTATTGTCAGATGGGAACCCGAATCCCATTTTGGAATGTCCCCTCCTTCAATCCCTCCCTGGGGTTGTAAGCTCAGTGCGCATCTTCTTGCTACCCTCAGTGTTGCCCTAAAGCTTGACATTAACAAGGTCCTTGGACACAAAGTGAGGCACTCTCTTTTCCCATTCTGGCATCTATTTAAAACACAGCCTCCACTGAGAGTTGATCCTCCGGAGCAGCTGGCGGTCCCTCGGGGGCCAGGTCAGGTGAGGCACCCATGTTTTGTAGAAATGGATACTTCTGTATCTAAAAATAAGTCTCACGGGTTGAATTCTTTCCAAGGTCTTTCTTGTGTCCTTTTGGATCATCCCAGGGGCCAAGTCAGGGAGTGGGGGCTGGGGTCCTGGGGTCCAGTGAGTGACACTGACTCCTGGGTTTGATCCATGAGCTCGCCCTGGCATAAAAGCCACCTGCCGTCAAGAATCAGTGAATAGGATGCCTTAAAGCTAAAAAGCTTTTGCACTGACAAGGAAATAATCAAGAGTCAAGAGGTTTCCTACAGAACTGGAGAGAATCATGGGCTGTGATTCCTCTGACAGGCGCCTCATATCCAGAATCTACAAAATCCTCAAAAACCTCAACTACAAAAACACAAACAACCCAATCAATAAATGGGCCAAAGAGCTAAATAGAAACTTCTCAACAGAGGACATTGATCAAGCCAATGAATACATGAGAAAGTGCTCTAAATCACTACTAATCAGAGAAATGCAAATGAAGACTACTTTAAGATATCACCTCACACCAGTCAGATTGGCAAAAATTAAGAAAATAAACAATAATAGATGCTGGAGGGGCTGTGGAGAGATAGGCACACTAACACACTGTTGGTGGAACTGCAAACTGGTACAGCCCCTCTGGAAAGCAGTGTGGAGAATCCTCAAAAACTTAGGGATGAGCCCACCATATGATCCTGCTATTCCTCTCCTGGGTATTTCTCCAGGGGATTTAGAATCAGCACATTACAGTGACACAGCAATATCTATGTTTATAGCAACTCAATTTACAATAGCTAAATTATGGAAACAACCCTGATGTCCCTCACTGGATGAATGGATCCAAAAACTGTGGTACATATATACTATGGAGTTCTACTCAGCAATTAGAAACAATGATATTGCAGCCTTTGAAGGTAAATGGATGGCTATGGAAGAAATTGTGCTGAGTGAAATCAGCATAACCCACAAAACCAAGGGTCAAAAGTCTCTCATCTGTAGAGGCTGGAGCTAGACCCTGGCCATTGAGAAAGGAGGTCTATTATCATGTGTTAAATCCAGATAAGGTATAATGTCATACAACCTAAGGTATTTGTTCTCCTAAACCTTTGAGCTCAGTTCTCTGCCTTTAAAATGGAGAGCATGGCCTCACCCTCATGAGGTTGAAGGATGTATTGGGAAGGAGGGGGACATAAGGGTGGGTAATTGGGGGAGGCTTTTGGGGGTAAATCTAATTTTCAGAATTTACATATATATATATCATTTTATTAGAAGCTTGTTTGATTGTTCAACAAATAAATTTCTGAACAAAATTTAAAAAAGAAAAAAATTGATTCACTCGCTGTCCTTCTATCTTAAAAAAAAGAAAGTATGCATTCATTTTTATTAAATAGTTTTTATTTACTAAAAAAAAAAAAAGTCACTTGCCCAGGTTCTGGTTCCGCTATTTACTCTGGTGTGGCCTACGGCAAGAAACCATCCTCTACCCCTGTACCCTAGTGTTTGTCCTGCTGTCAAAAGACCAGGAGGAGGGGCTGGAGCGGGCTCAGCGGTGGAGTGCTTGCCTGGCATGCACGGGGACACGCGTTTAAACCCCAGTACCACATACACAGCAAAGTGTTGGAGCGATGAAAGCCATGTGAAAAACTAAATGAAACTGATTCTCTCTCTCTCTCATTGTCCCTCTCTTTGAAAACAAAACAAAATAAGAAGACCAGGAGTGTACTCCCCTTGCTGAGGTGCAACAAAGATTCCATGTGATCAAGCTTTATCCTCGATCCCCTCTAGCAAACTCGGAAGGGCAGGATGAGTCTCCCCCTGGCCACAGATACAGACTGAGGCTGACTGAGGAGGCAGCCCAGCCTCAAGGATCCATAGCAAGGCAATGACTCAGAAACTGTTCCCCTGGCTCCAAAGCCCAGGCATAGTCCTTTGACATTGTCCTTTGACATTGTCTTGCTGGGTTTTGGGGCAGCACCAGGAACCTGAGGAATCTGGGTTTCAGATTCAAAGGCCACGAACGCATCACCCTCTGGCTAAGCCTGGGTGGCTCTCTCCTCTCTCCAAGGCTGTCTGCTCATGTGCATAATGAGGATGCTATCTTTGGTGACCAATCATCATGCTGTGCCTGAGGGTTTCCTGGGACACTGGACTTTTGGAGCTTGTCTTAGGCACACCTAGCCAGGATGGGCCACCTCTGTGCTATCGGTCATTCCAAACGGTGAAAAGAAATTGGTTAGTGCTCAGCCATTACATAATCTTGGAATTCAACTGAAACGGAAAATGCCTGGGGGTGAGAAATTCAGTGAGCGGATTCTGCTTTTCTTTTTATGGTGCTGGGGATGGAACCTAGGGCCTTCCTTACACATGAGAGGCAAGAGCTCTACCACTGAGTCACACCTCCAGTCCCGCAGTGGATGGGTTTTTAAAGCAGAGCTCTGTTGCACTGGGAGGGACACTGGTTCTCTAGTGCTAGTCTATGATGGACTCTGTGGCATTTCCTCTCCAGTCAGTGTCTCATTAGCTGACAGCAGGACAGTGCTAGAAGGGTCCCCGGTGCACGGTAGCATTGCTCTTCTGTGCTACTTAAAGTCTGAAACGTGTAGTGGATCGCCCGGGTTGTTCAATGATTCTAAGACAAGTCCTGTTCTCCTAAACCTTTGAGCTCAGTTCTCTGCCTTTAAAATGGAGAGCATGGCCTCACCCTCATGAGGTTGAAGGATGAGAAGCAACTCAACCTCAGAAAGCTTCCAGTTCAAACCAGGGGTCTCAGAATCAATGAGCTGCTGTCTTTGAATCCCCACTCCCCAGTGGTCTAGAAATGATCAAACCATAAGCAAGAACGCCCCTGGGTAGGTGGAGGCATAAACAACGCGCACCCATCCACACTGCTGCATACCATTCAGCGGGCCACCGATGCAGAAGGACATGGGCGTGGACCTTAAGTGTGCACTGCAGAGCGGAAGAAGCCAGCCTGAAAAGGTCACCTACTATAGGAGTCCAACACTATGACAGTCTGGAAGACAGAAATCAGTAGATGGCAGAAAGATCCGTGGCGGCTAGGGAATGGAGGGATGGAGAGATGAGGCAGAGAATTCAGGGTAAAGAGCTCCATGTGATACTACAGCGGTGGACATGTGCTGTAGTTGCCAAAACCCACGACACACAACACAAAAACCCCCAAAACCCCGAGGTGAACAGACTTTGGTTGGTGACACATGACAATAATGACACTATCGCAATGATCTTGTGGGAGGGGTGTGGCTCAGGGGTCCAGTGCCTGGCCAGCATGTGCGAGGCCCTGTGTTCCAGTCCCCAGCATTGAGAAACAACCACTGTGATGATGATGGTGACAATCATGTCGACTCTCTGACGACAGCGATGGGAGGCTGAGTGTGGGGTGGGGGTGCAGCACGCGGACACCGTGTGCCTGACACTCAATGCTGTTGTGGACCTAAGACTTCTCCAAAAAATAAAGTCTACTAATTTAAGAGGAAACGGAAAAAAAATGTTAGGATAGAATGTCTGGAACATTCAAGAAACATATGGAACTGCAAATCTACGTTTCCAGTTTTTTTTTTTTTTTTAAATATAGCTTTGGTGGTTCCAGTTCCCACAAGGTGGAGATGCGACTGACTGGTTCTCAGCTGGGCCCATTCTTTACCTAGCTTGTTTCCCTACCTGTAGCCTGCCTACCCCGGCAGGCACTGGAGTTTGACATTTATGGTCTAGATCACCCATTCTCGAGACCCTTCCACCCACTGGCAATAACTGGGGACATTTTTGGATGTCATTGTTCCTGGGGGGCAGGGGTGCTGTTGGCATTTAGATGGCAGAGGACATTAATGCTATGGAATATCTAAAAATGCACAGGGCAGCCAACACCTTGTCTACTACTGAGGTTGGGAAACCCTGGTGTAGAGAAATGGTTCTTATCTGGGAAACCTCAGAAATACACTCGGGGGCTGCAGCGGTGGCTCAGCAGTTATGATACTTGCCTGGCATGCCCAGGAATGCAAGTTTGAACCCCAGCACCACGAACACAACAAGGTATCGGAGCAACACAAACCAAATAAAAAAACTGATTCTGTCACTGTCCCTCTCTCTTTAAAAAGAAAGAAAGAGATACACTCAGTTTTAGAGGATTCCGCATCTGCAGATTTAACCAAGCCCAGACTGAAAATATCCAAGGGGGAAAACCCTGCACTTTTTCTCATCATGAGTTCCTAGGCAATGCACAATAACAGCTATGGAGACAGCATTCATATTATTTCAGGTATTGTAAGTGATCTAGAGGTGACTTGAAGTCTAAAGGAGAATGTGGGTAGGTTCTATGCAAATACTGAACCATTTCATTGAAGGGACTTGGGCATCCTTGATTTTGGTATGGGGGGGTGTGTCTAGAAGGAATCCCCTGCAGACACTGAAAGGTATCCACTGATTATTGGTGTCACCCCAGTGATTCCGATTTCAATGATTGGGGCTGCCTGGATGAAAGATGAAGTTACTCAGGTGAGTCCAATGTGCAGGCAAGTTTGAGAGTCACTGTCTGAAAGCTTCTTTTGGATGAATCATGGCTTCAGGCGTCCAGGACTGTCATTCATTCATTCATTCATACCTATGACCTACCTTCTCCTTGTATGGATTTTGGGGCTCAAGGATTGAGCCAGACTCCAACCTCCTGCCCTTACAAAACTCCAGATTTAATAAGCAGGTCCTGCATCTTTTGGTTCATCCCTCCTTGAACTTCAGCATGCTTACAGATCCCTTGGGGATCTTGTTTAGATACAGATTCAGATTCAGTATGTGTGGGCTGGGCCTGGGACTCTGCATTTCTAACCAGTTCCCAGGTGACACAGATTGAGGACCACACCCTTAAACTTCATTCTGGTTCAGGAGTCTCTAGATAGCCTGACCCAGAAAACACTGGTCCCAGATAACACATTTCTCCATAGCCTTCCAAATAAATATAACTACCTCTCACAAATGCCTTAGACCCAATTACTGACAAATTTCTTCACATATCTTCACAATAGAAAACCTGGAATTCAGGATTATTTTACCAGTGATTCCATGTCACAGATGAACAACTGAAGCTCACACAGGTGGAGTAGCCAGGTTACTCGTGCTAGAGGTAGAACTGACTTCCATGTCAGGTGAAGTAACCAGGTTACTCGTGCTGGAGGTAGAACTGACTTCCCTGTCAGAGATTTTCCCTTAAAGCCACACTGGCTTTCATCAGCTCAGAAGATCCCCAAACTTAATTCTCAGATGTCACCATGTTGAAATTCTTTATTTCTGCCCTAGGGGCTGGGTACTGTCATTTCCTACCTGGTGATGCAAATTTTGCAGCTGAGTTTGGAGAAGAAACATTTTCAGAGGCTCAGCACACACTAAACTGGGGGGACTAGCAGCTCAATCAAGCAGCCCACTTTTCTGAGGGAAGCAAGTACCTCTCAGAGCAACCACATAATTCTTGGAGTCCAAACAGACCTGAGGTTGAGTCCTGAGTTTGCCACATTCCAGCTATGGAACCAGAGGGTGACTGTATTCTTAAATTAGCTTACCCTTTATTTCCTATTTCCCCATTTATGAAAGGAGGAATTGAACTGGGTGGGTATCCTCCACCTGGATGGCATACAGCAGTCACTAGGGGAGGGGACTGTGAAACCCAAGCATCTGGGAACTCTGATTCAATTGGTCTGGAGTAGAGATGGAACTTTAAAAGCCCCTAGGAGCATCTTATGTGCAGCCAGGGTTAAGAACCTTCAGGGTCTGGCAATTCTAGAGCAGAAGGTTGATTCTCCGCCTCCTGCAGAAACATACAGAACCTTTCTTCAGGCTCCCAGCCAGCAGACCTCCTTCCTCTAGACACTTGTGTCCTACATCCATTGCATCAGGAACCTGCCTCCTCATTTTAGATTTTCCCAGGTGTGCTGGATTCTGATTGCCCAGGGAACTGGCATTGGCCACCAAGAATTCTCCAGACAGGAAATATAGCTCCACATTCCTGCTAGGACAATACAAAAGCTTATTTGTTTTGCAAAGTAACTGCTCTCCAGAAGAGCTTTAAAGAAATAGGCTTTGGCAGTGGAGATTTGAAAATAGAGAGGTAGAGTAGGATCCTGCCGTGTAAGACCATACATCATGTCTATCACTAAATAGGTACAAATCCAAGAGAGCTCTGGAAGGGTGGCCACCACCCTTGCTCCCCCAGGTTTTGCTTTTCAGTTTGCTTATTTAGTAAATGTGAGTACCTATTTTTAATCTCCTGAAAAAGAAAAAGGTTATTTCAATTCTGAGAGATGGGGGTAATCTACATGTAACTGGGAGAAAAGGTCACAAAGTTTCCGGTGATTTATTTTTTTCTAAAGATAAATTCCATGGTCCATTAAGTTTGCTGGTGCACTAGAATAAAGTACTAGGAGATGAACAAGAAACATTTGCTTGTGGTGAACCTTGTGTAAAAGTAGAACACATTTGAAGGAGGCCATTCGTCCTCATTTAAAAATTAAAAAAAAAAAAAAAAGCTTTAAAAATATCGTAGGAACAGAGTTGATTTTCTGTGATTCCCTAAGAGGGTCTGCAGCTGAGGGAGGAGACTGACCCTAAATCACCCAGCCCTGAGGCCGGATCTGCTCCAGAGGTGGAAAGGATCCCAGGCCAGGGCTGGAAGAATTCCCACAGGGCTCAGAGATCCAGCACGACCGACCGACCGACCGGGAGGAGAAGGGAGGGGAGAAGAGGGTGCCAAATAGATGCACCGGGGCGGGGGCCTCGGTGTCACTTTCGCCGAACCTGATCGCAGCCCCTAGCAAGGCCAGCCCTTATATAGACACTAAGCAGCCTTCCCACTCCGCGTGCCAAGGGCATTAAGGGAGGTCACAGCAGCAGGCGGCGAGGACGTCAGCAGCGCCGACCCCCGCCTGTCTATGCCTCTTGCCCAAGTTCGTGCATCCCTGCCCCAATAGGACCCCCGATATCTCCTCCTCCCCCGCAGCTGGTCCCCTCCCTCTAAACAAGCTCGCTTCTCCTTCTCCTTCCCTCGCACCCGCATCTACCGCTCCCACCCCCGGCCCCAGCACTTCGGGGGCTTCCTTCCTTAGCCAGCACCCGCGTGGGAGAACCCGAAGACTCAGCATCTGCCTACTCCTTCCATGCAGTCCCCGGGTCTGTCCTACCCACTGCCCGCCTTCACCACCCAGGGCTTTCCCTTCCCTGCGACCCCAGAGTTCACCCAAGACCCCCGTCCCACGGTGTCGCCCCTTCCAGGCCCCCGCCCGAGCTCACCTGGCTCATACTTGAGGTAGAGAATGGAGACGATGAAATAGCTGAGGTCGAAGACCGGGAAGAGCGGCACCCGCGAGAAGCTGAGCGCTAGTTCGCCCAGGCTCAGTGCTGACAGCAGGTCCATCGCGCGCGCCGGGTGCCACCGCGGCCCCCGGCCCCGTCCGTCCCGCCGCCCGCGGCCCGGCGACTGCGCCCCCGCCGCTGGGCCCGCCCCGGCCCGCCAGGCACCACCCCCGGTCCCCCCCCGCGGGAGAGGAGGGGCGATGGTCCACCGCCGGGCGGGTGCCCCGGCCTCGCAGTCCCACGGAGTTGGACGAGCCGGGTGTCCCATGCCCTATCCCTCGGGCCATTACCCTCAGCCTGGCGAGGCGGGGAGCGGGGCCCCGGTGGAGGGCGAGTGGGTCAGGGAGGCTGTCCGTGGGGGCCCGACCTCCACCGAGCCCACCCGAGAGGCCAGTCCCTGCGGCGCTGGATCGGCTAGGATCCTGTTCCCCGTGGGACTCGATGAGGTCCTTGTCATTTACCGAGCCTAGTAAGGACCCCTAGTCCCCAAGAGGCCCCCGTCCTCTGTGGAACCCAGCCGAAACCCCCAAGCCTCACGGGATCCATTCGATCAGGAGCTTTCTCCGCCACGGGGCTCCACAAATAAGAACTCCCCGCCCGTAGGGGCCGCTCCGTGGGGCCCCCCTTCCCTGTAGCGCCGGCTGGATGAGAATCCCCCCTGGGGCCGGGAGACCCCCACTCTGGAGTTCCAGTTTCGCATTTGGAGCGCCCAGTTTGGGGGGAGCCCATTGTGACAATGAGCCCCCGGGCAGCTCAGGCCTCGGGAGCTTCCTTTTTCTCGAAGCCCGGGATCCTAGAGTTAGCTATGGACAAAGAGTTCCGACCGCGCTAATCCTCTGGCAGGAACTCACGCATGCGCAGCACGCTCCCAACGCTTGACCCTCAACCCACCCAGGAGGCTCCGCCCCCTAGGTGACGCCACATTTTCGCCACGCCCTCCCTTCCCTGACGCCCTGGGTCCACCCAGCGAGGAGGGGCGTTTGCGCTCCTGTCTAGGGGGCTGGCCTGCAGAGGGCGGAACTCTGCTTGCCCTGGCCTTCGATTGGCCTAGCCCTCGCCAGAGTTAGCTCGTGATTGGTCGGTTAGTGCTCCTCTTCCCTCCCTTCCTGGGACTTCCGTTTCCTGTTCTGACGGGTGCTTCGGCTGTAACGATGATTGGGGACATCCTGCTGTTTGGGTAATTAGAGGGGCCAGAGGATGGGGAGAAACAGCCAGATGGGGCGAGGGGCGGCCTTAGTAAACGTAATTTTCCTTCTCCAGGACGCTGCTGATGAACGCTGGGGCCGTGCTCAACTTTAAACTGTGAGTAGGCCGCGCCGAGACTGCGGCTTCTCCCGGGAATTCGTGGCCACGCCCCCGAAACGTAAGGCCGTCCCACGTTGTAGGCCCCGCCCCACGTCTTAGGTCGCCCTCCGGTCACGCCCCCACCCTGGCTTTTCTTCCTTTGACCCGCGGCGTCATCCCGGGAATTTAAATCCGATCGCTCCGTTCCCTGAATGTCCTGCTCCCATACTCTGGGAGCCTAAGGTTCATTCCCCACAAACAGCCCTACCCTCGACCCTCGGCCACGTACAACGCCTTTGGATCACACTGTTCACCTTGCCTGTGTGGCTTACATCGGCTGTGCAGGTGGTGGCCCAGAGAAGGACATTGGACTTTTCGAGGTCACACAGCACCACAGCAGAAGGTCTAGGTCCGAAGCTTAGTTCTACGGCCTTCTGAGCTGTTTTTCAGGTTTCGGGGGATTGAGTGTTTCTTTGTCCCATTGAGAGTGGACATGGCTTTTTCTTTGTAGGAAAAAGAAGGACTCTCAGGGTTTTGGGGAAGAGTCGAGGGAGCCCAGCACAGGTAAGGTCTTTCCGGAACATGGAATCGCACAGTTCATTTCAGAGAATACGGTTCTTTCTCACCATCTCTTCCTGTAAATGAGTGCATGTGAGAGTGAGAGAGAGGTGGGACTGAGTATAATCTCTCCGTGTCCCACCGGATCCTCTCATTTCTTGTTACAGTGGTTATAATTTTTCACTATGTGTGCTGTCACTTGGCTAATGCCTTCCCCTCACTGTTGATTGTAAACTCCAGAGAAGGGGCGCAGTCTTGGCTCATCCCTGTGTCCTCGCAGTGCCAGCAAGACAGTGCGTGTGAGTGAATGAATGAGTGAACAAATGACGAGCCCCACCTGTTGCTCTTGATTTCAGAGTGCAGTGGACTTGTGTGTGTGCGTGTGTGTTTTTTTTTTAATTAGTTGCCAACATTAGATTTTGAATAATTTGGGAGATTTTGTATAAAAGTTCAGATATCTGATTTGTTTAAAAAAAAAAAATCAGAGGGCTAAAGCCATGGCTCAGTGGCTGGAGCACTTTTCCTTGCCTGTGCAAGGACCCAGGTTCAAATCCCAGTACCACATACGCAATTAAGTGTTGGAGAAATGAAGGCCAGATGGAAAAATAAGTAAAACTGATTCTTTCTTCCTAAAATAAATAAATGAAAATTAAAAAAGAAATCAAAAAAATCAGTCTGCACCTTGTGATTCAGGATACCTCTAGGCACCCATTGAGTTGTGTTGAGAAACAGGACCCCATTGAGGCAGGGCCTGGATGCTCCACCCCTTTCCAGCCCCAACCCCTTCATATTTGTGTCCTGTCATCTACCCAGCTTCTGAAGTCTCCAGAAATTATACTTCCTCCTGAATTTATTCATGGTGACTCGGGATCTTTTGGAACCTATGTATGACTTGTGTTCATTCATTGCTAACCACTGCTGTAGGTGCTGGGACAGATATAGTCCCTACCTCAGGGCGTTTATCCTGGGGATGGACAAGGAACAGATGGAAAAGGAGGTGATGTCCTTTGAGGATGGTGCTGACGGGGAGGCACAGGATGTTGCTGGGGTTGCAGCTCCATTTGGAGTGTGTGACAAGGCCCTTAGAGGAGGTGGTGCCACAGCCAAGGAAAGGGTGCTGTCATGCAGGAAGATGGGTGGACTCTTGAGGACAGAACATTGGACGGTCCAGCAGTCCCCTTTATTGGGGGCCCAACCCTGGTGGTTGCCTTAGTATTTCCTTCCACTTCCATCCTTAAAAGGTACAGGTCACTTTCCTATTATACTGATGACAAAACTGAGGTTCAGAGGTGTGGCTCCACTTGCCTGTGGCCACACAGCAGATGAGTGACAGAATTAGGATTGGAAACTGGTTTTTTTTGAAGAGAGAAAGAGCCAATTTTTATTTTTTTAGGTGGTTTTTGTTTTCTGACACTTAGTTGTGTATGTGGTGCTGGGATTGAACCTGGTTCCTCCCTCACACATGCCAGGCAAGTGCTCTATTGCTGAACTCCAGCCCCAGAGGTTGTACTCGAATCACTAAACCATTTATCCAGCCATTCATTTGTGCATACATAATTCATCCTGTAGCCCTATGTTGCCTACCCACCATGTGGGAGACGCTAGTCCAGGCTGGGTTGTGCTTTACAGTTCTAAACCAGACCTATTGTGGGTGGGAGATTTGGCATAAGGGTTCAGAAATGGTGTTTGTGACGGGAAGGGCATCGGGCAGGAGTTCACTGCACACTTCTGTGTCTGCCACTTTCCAGCAGGCTTTGCCTCCCTCCAGGCTCTTTCCATCCAGGACTCTACCTGAAGGGGGTGCTCCTCACCCTGTGGCCTCCAAGCCTGGCTGACCCCTTTACCATAGTGTAGCTGCGTTAGTTAGGAGTTGTGTTACAGTCTTCTCAGATGCCCATCACCCTGTGTGTGCAAGAGGACCTGAGTAGAGGTGGTCTGGGGACCACCAGGCCACCTGCGCAGCAGTGCAGAGCCAGGATTGGATTGTAGTAAACTGTCCGTGGCTGCAATGGGAGCTTGCAAGCTCCCTCCAGGCAGCTCCTACCCTCTCCCCCATGTGCCCTTGACCCAGTGAAGGAGCTTTTAGTTGCAAACACTTCCACCTCAGCTCCGAGTGGTGAAAGTAGAATCATCTTCAGGACCCCTGGCTCAGGTCTCATGCTGGCACTCTAACCCTGACTCCCCTGCTCTCAGGTCTTCTTTCTTCTGTGTTATCTTCCTTTTTTGTGTTAGCCGAGATGACCCTCGAGCAGGGGGTGGCAAGTTTTTCTATAATGGGCCACAAGAAAAGTACTTGAGGCTCTGTGGGTTATGTGGCTGCTGGTGCAGGACAGCTCTCCTGTGGTAGCAGCCACAGATGATTTGTAACTGAATGGCCATGGCCATGTGCCACTAAGACTTTGTACACACTGAAATCTGAATTTCATATCAGTTTTTGTCTCACGAAATATTGATTCTGTTTTTCCATTTGAAAATGTAAAAGCTGTTCTCAACTCACAGGCCATACAAAAAACAGTTGAGAGGGGCTGAATTTGGCCTCTGGGCCAGTTTTTTTGTTTTTTGGGTTTTTTTTTTCTTTTTTGGTTTTTTATAAAGAGAAAGGGATAGTGAGAGAGAATTAATTTTATTTAGTTTTTCATGTGGCTTTTGTTGCATCTGGACTTTGTTGTGTATGTGGGTGCTGGGGTTTGAACCTGTGTACTCACGTATGCCAGGCAAGCACCGTAACTGCTGAGCCACCGCTTCAGCCCATCTGGGCCAGTTTTTTGACCCCTGCCTTAGAGGGCTGAGCTTAAAACTTGCCAGCCCAAGGACCCTGACAAAAAATGAGTCTTTCTGCTAGTGGCTGAAGTAAAAGTCCCAGGGGAATCTCTTATTGGGCAGACTTGGGTCACGTGACCCTTCTCTGAGCCAATCCGGCAGTGGGGCTTGGTGCTCTCAGGGAATTGGCCTGAGAGCTAAGCAGGGGGTATGAGTGCAGTCAGACTCCAGGGAAAAGCCACACAGCCAGGGGAAGGTCCGGGCTGTGGTGCAGGCTGGGCAGAAATCACAAAAGCCCATGGCAGTGGACAGTGGGAATGTTAGCTGAATGGTAAAAGTACTTTCTTACTTTCCAGGGGACAACATCCGGGAGTTCTTACTGAGCCTCAGGTACTTTCGGATCTTCATCGCCCTGTGGAACGTCTTCATGATGTTCTGCATGATCGTGTAAGTGCCCGTCTTCCCGCTCGTTCTCCGGAAGGAGCCACCTCACAGCCATTCCCTCTCCTCCCAGCCAACACTTCTGAGTTGTGCTTTTTGCTTTTGAAGTAAGAACTTTCCAAGGAAGTAAAGAAACTGGAGTCTAAAGGGTTTAAATTGTGTAGCTGAAGGGGTTAAATTATATTAAGTCTTGACTGGTTGGAGCTTCTATTAGAACATGGAGTCTCTGGCCCCAAATGTGGCCTGGCACCTGCCCTAAGCCCATGACTCTTGTCCCCTCTTGCCACCTCTGCTGGGCTTAGCCTGTACTTGCATCTGCCAGGGTGGAAAACATGACTTCAGAGGTCCCTCTTGCTGCCAGATCCTACAGCGGCAGTCTTCTTAGAACCAGCAGAAATGCATTCAGAGTTTACTTGTTTTTGTGACTACCTTTCATTTTCCCAGTAGACAAAGAAGAAAAGAAAAAAAAAAAAGAAAGAACCTAAGCAGATTGCTTTTCCAGCCTCGGGGCCATAATTCTAGTATTCTCATTAGTGACTGATAAGATTCTGTGTAAGTGGACTTGGAATAGATGCTGGGAGAATGTGGTATTCTCAGCCTCACTAGGTCCGTCCACCATGCTTCCCTGGAACAGGTAGAAGACAGAATGTTGACGGTCCTGAGCAATGGAAGTACTGAACTGGGGGTTGCTGGGTGTTGGTGGCTAATCTGAGATGGTTTTAGCTCTGGGGAGAAGGGATTTGACTATGTCTGTAGAAAGTTTTAGAGCCCAGAATGAGAACTGACATACTCCCAAAGAGACCATTCTTACGGTGTCCTTCCTGTCCAGAGAAGATTTGGGAGCATGAGTGAGTCCTGCCCAGGAACAAAGAGGGCTGGCTGGTGATTGCAGATGAAGGAAATTGCAGAAGAGATAGGAAGTGTGGCCAGGACTCCCAGAGAGTGGAACCGTGTTGGGTGACTCCTCCAGCGTTTTTCTCCCTAGGTGCCCACTCTCCATCCGGGGCTGCACTCTGAGCTTAAGACTGAGGCCAGGACAGCTGTTGTCCCTGTCCTCAGAAAGTGCACAGTAAAATTGTTGGGATGTAGACAGAAAAAGAAGCAAAAAGGTACAATCGCTTGAAGTGGCGAATGGGAAGGGAGCTCCCCATTTCAGAGGTCAAGGAAAGAAAGGTCTTCTGGGCAAGTGCTGCTTAAGTCAAGCCCTGAGGGACGAGAGAATGTTCACCACGTGCAGAGAAGAGCACGGCAGCACAGAAAGTAGTGTGTGCAGAGGCCGGAAATCCTTACCTGTGGCCCTTTAGAGACGGGTGTAAACCCCTGGTTTCGGCCAGCTCTCTCAGTGGGGAGGGTGAGAGAAGATTCCCAAGAGAAGTCTTTGAGCTCAACGGTAGAGAACGTGTTTAAGATGCACATAGTCCTGCATTGCATCCTAGCATGAAGGGAGGGAGGACTGACTCAAGAAGGCAGTGAGTAGCTTTCCAGGATATTAAAAACAAGTCAGATGCTGTGGTGTGTGTCTGTAACTATAGCTACTCTGGAGGCTAAAGCAGGAGGATCCCAAGTTCAAGGCCAGCCTCAACAATTTAGGAAGACCCTGTCTCCGAATAGAAATGAAAATGGCCAGAGATGTGGCTCAGTGGCAGAGCACTTACATAGCACTTGCGAGGCCTGGGGTTCGATTCCAGTGCTGAAAAACGGGGGTAGTGGTGGTGCATCGTCCTTTCATTAAGAAAACATTGGCAAAAACAAAAAGCCTGGAAATCACTCTAAATGTCCAAGAATGGGGAAGGGCCGGGCGCCTTGAAGGACCCCTGTGCAGGGTCTGCCGTAAGCTTTCACGGGTGATGTGCTCGAGGGGTCTGCGTGCACGCAGGAGTGTTGTGAAAGTAGAGAAGGCCAGGTGACTCCCGGGAGTAGTGTGACTTCAGTGGTATCTTTGCGTGTAGTAAACGTGGAATGAACACTGACTGAGTGCCCCCAGTGAGGGGGGAAAGGATCCAGTCCAGATGGTCCAGGGCAGCGACTGCCGCAGCCTCGAGCAGGAGGCCGGGGCCCAGGGCCTACGTTTTATTCTCTGTACCCACTTCTGTGTTGGTCGAGCTGCGCTACTGTGGGAGTTTTAGGAAATCCTAAAAAGCTCGAAATATGGGGAGAGGTGTCTGTGACAGTGTTTAGGAACTGGTGGTGCTGATACCTGTAACTTACTTTGAAATGTATCGAATGTATTTTAGGTAGGCATGATGGTGCATGCCTGTAATCCCAGCGACTGGGGAAGCTGAGGCAGGAGGCTCGCAAGGTGCCGGCCTGGGCAGTTCAGCAAGGCCCTCAGCAATGTAGCAAGACCTTGTCTCAAAACACAAAATGAAAAGGTCTAGGGGTGTGGCTCAGTGGTAAAGTGCCCCTGAATTTAATCCCGGATACTAAACAGATTTTAAAAAAAAGTAAATATGGGGCTGGAGCAGTGGCTCAGCGGTTTCGGCGCTTGCCTGGCAAGCATGAGGACCCGGGTTCAAACCCCAGCACCACGTACACAACTGAGTGTTGGAGCAACTAAGGCCATGTGAAAAACTAAATAAAGTTGTTTCTCTCTTTCTCTCTCACTGTCCCTCTCTCTTAAAAAAAAAAAAAGTAAATATGATGGCATTGTCGGCAGCATTCACATACTGCATGAGCAGGAAGTGATGTAAATAAAAGAATCTCTTTTTTTTTTTTTTAAAGAGAGGGACAGTGAGAGCAAGAAAAAGACAATCAATTTTATTTAGTTTTTCACGTGGCTTTTGTTGCTCAGTTACTTTGTTGTGTATGTGGTGCTGGGTTCAAACTTGCAAACTCGTGCGTGCCAGGCAAGCGCCGTAACTGCTGAGCCACTGCTCCACCCCAAAGTGAAATAATCTCATAACAGTATTTTTAGAGCAGTAACTTCCCATCCTCATGGACATTTTACCCTCTGCCTTTTCCAGACTCTTTGGCTCTTGAACCCCGGATACAGAACCCAGAATTCATTTTTCCGGATGTCAAGTCTCCGTTCCTTCGTTCCTGATGACTTCAAGAATGTTTTTGACCAGAAAATCAAAGACCTTCCCAGAAAGCCTAGGCTCATGGTGGGTGGAGGAATATTCACCAAGATGCACATGGTTTCCCAGCCTTGTCTCTGTTTTCAAAGATAGTTTCACTATGGCCTGTGAATTGGAATACTATGGACTTAAGGGGTTTCAGGAGGGTTTCCCTAAGGGACCTGAGAAAATGACATTCCCCATAGAGGAAAGAACGTGCCTAGATTGTTCCGTCGTGTTGGAATCCTTCCTCTGCCAAGCTTTCACAAGAAATCTGGTTTTGGGTATTTCTTTATTTTTAATAACCATCCTTTTGGTTAGAATCGTATGGATTTTTAAAAATCATTCTAATTCAGGGTCTGGGCAGAAGGATTGACTGAAGTTTGAAGCAATCTTTTGTGGGCAGTGTTGATAAATACTAACAAGCTCAGTGTTGCCTGCTGGACCTGACAGTGGCTGTGGGGCCAGCTGGGGCCTGATTTCAGATTCCTCCCCATCCAGTGACAGTCTGCGTAGTGATTTGGTGCAGCTGAGGTCAGCCCCGGGGCTTTAAAGAGCAGGTCACTCCTCACGGGGACGCTGACCTTCCTGTGTAAACACTAACCTGGAAGAGGGATGGGATGGATCACGGTGAAGTGTGACAGAGGAGGAGTTGGAATCACTGGCGGTGGATGGGAGTATTAGAAGGAAGCTTGCTTTGCTTTGAAGCCCTTTGTTAAATAAAGTGACTTTGGGGGCCACTTGTACGCTCGCGCAAGCGATCCCATTATGTGTGATACTTCCATGTTCTGAAAGCTTGGGTCTGAGTCTGCTTTTCACGTAAGCAATTTCAAGGTTGAAAAACGGTGAGTCTTAATCTAGGAAATAAAGCATTTGGTCCAGAAGCTTCTTTGAAAGGGAGTTCTGGTTTCATGGCTAAAAAGAAGTATTGGTGGTCAGCATCCTGAATCCATAGTTGTCTGCTTTGTTCGTTTTGCTTTTTGAAATCTTGACATACAGATAAACCTGGAGGGAGAAAAAAGTCAATACGCAGGTTTTTAGAACTCAGTAGCATTTAAAATAAAGCTCATTTCTAAAAAGGAACTTTTGTTTATACTTTTTCTTTATTTTTGAGACGGGTCTGGCTTTGTCGTCCAGGCTTGTGTCCTTTTGAAACCAGAGTTTTGAGGTGGAATTTGGCTCTCTGCTTCAGCTGGTGGGGTGTGTGCGCAAGCTGTGGGCGTCCGCAGCCTAGCAGTGTTGCAGGTCTTCTGCGTGGGCCGCTAAGATGGTAGGTGTCATGGCAGACCCAGCAGCTCACCACCAACTTCTTTCTGTGTTCTTTTTTTGCAATTCGAAGACAGCAGGATGAGAGTGTGAGTAGGGTTTTATTCAAGTGTGAGTAGAAACAGAACTCCCAAAGGATAGGAGAAGGGGACCCGACAAGGGCTGCTGTCGGGTGCTAGTCTAGGGGTTTATATAGCACTTGGGTCAACTAGTGGTCCAAACTTACGCTAACTGGGGTTTAGAAAAGTTCTGACGCTATTAAGTCTTGAGTTTACTGTAGTCGATTATCTACAGCTCACAGGCCAAGTCTGGCTCACTGCTTGTTAATAAAGTTTTATTGGAACCTCGCTATGCCCCTTGGTGTGTATATTGCCCACAGCTGCTGTGGCTGTTCTTGTACTCCAACTACACAGCTGAGGAATTGCAGCAAAGACCATACAGCTCACAGGACTGAAAATACTGCCTGTTTGGCCCTTTATCAGAAAGATTTACCAACCCTTGAGGCTAGAAGGTGATGGAGAATCTGAAGGTGCTCCTTCCTCCCAGAGTCACCTGAGTGAAGTCCTCTGCCTTCCTTGCAGTCTGGACTTTTAACGAACAGTATTTGTTTGCAATCCTGTTTTTCATCTTTGCTGAAAAGGTAACTGGTCATTTTCAGGTGGTGTGGTTAGTAGACTGGATCCCAGCTTTATTTTCTCTTGACATTGGTGGGGGAAGACTCCTCTGGGCTCCCTGGGCTCCCTCCAGCAGTGCGATGCGATGAAGTGGTGGGATTTGAAAAGCCAGCAGGACTCACCCGCCAGGCGTTTTCTTTTCATTCCTTCTTAGGCGAATTTGAGTTCATGAAATATTTGACAAGCCTCCTGATGATTCCCCGTGTTGATGAAAGATGCGTGTGTGAAGCACATGGCGTAGGGGGTTTGCTTTCACAATCCCCTGATTTTATTACAGCACAGAGAAGAAAAAGGCATGCGATCTTCTAAGCCCTTCTCTGGCGCTTGAGAATACCTGGAAATGAGAGTTCAGTAATAGCAACTATTCCTAGATGAGAAAAAATTTGGTAACAAATTAGAAATTCAGACTTCACTTTTTTTTTTTTTTTAAGAGAGAGGGACCGTGAGAGAGAGAGAGAGAGAGAAAGAGAAGCAATTTTATTTAGTTTTTCCCGTGGCTTTCCTTGCTCTGAGACTTGGTTGTGTATGTGGTGCTGGGGTTTGAACTCACGTACTTGTGCATGCTGGGCAAGCACGGTTAACTGCTGAGCCACCACTCCGGCCCCCAGGCTTCACATTTTTTTAAATGAGAAAATGATGGGTGGGGGTGCAGCTCAGTGGGGAGCTCTTGCCTGGCATGCACAAGGCCCTGGGTTTTAGCCCCAGGACCACAAACAAATGACAAGCGCTAGGTCATTGTGTGGCGTGCTGGCTTCCTTTGGGATGAGTGGGTTGTTCGATTGGGATTGGCAAACTGCTACCTAAATCTGGCCCTACCCTTTTTCATAGCTCTGGAGACAGAGCGACTTCTGTGTTTTTAAATCGTTATAGAAAAGCAAAAGAAGAAAGTTAGAGTAATCACTCCTTATTCATGTTTTAGTTCCTTTGGTTCCAGTTACCCAGGATCTGAAAACATTGATTAGAAAATTCTAGAAATGTGATTTATAAGCCCTAAATAACATTGTAGTATGCTTTTTGATTTGTGGTGCTGGTGATGGAACCCAAGGCTTCAGGCATGCTAAGCAAGCATTCTACCACTGAGCCACACCCTCAACCCTAGTATATTGTTATATGTAATTATTAGCTGTTGTTGTGCCTAATTTATAAATTAGACTTTATCATCGATATCTACATGTAAGAAAAATCATAGTACGTATAGGGTTTGGCACTATATGGTTTCACTCATCCACTGAAGGTCTTGAAATATTCCCCCTGCATAGTTCATAACTACTGTATAGGTAATTTGGACAAATTTTGTTTGTTTTTGTAGTGCTAGAGATGGAACCGAGGGTCTTGCACAAGCTAGGCAAGTGCTGTATCACTGAGCTACATTCCCAGCCTGAAATTCAAAAATTTTTTTTCCATAAATAAAGTTTTGTAAGGGCTGGAGCAGTTGCTCAGTGGTTGGAGCACTTGCCTGGCATGCGCAAGGACCTGAGTTCGAACCCCAGCACCACGTACACAACTAAGTGTTGGAAAAACAAACAAGAAAAGGATGAAACGATAAATAAAATTGACTCTCTCTTTAAAAAAGAAAAGGTTTTGTTGGAACACTGCTCTGCTCATTCATTTACATATCATCTGTTCCTTCTTTCCTACTATAAGGGCAGGACAGATTTTTTGCGACAAAGACTATCTGTCCCTCAAAACCCAATCAGTTCACTATCTGGCTGTTAGTGACAGAATTTGCTGACCTCTGACCTGAACAATTTAAAAAGACATCCTACAGGTAGATCCTGTTCGTTAGTGTCTAATTCACAGTACATGTGCCAGTTGGTGGTCACTTGTGGGCACTAGAGTGCAGCCTGGTCTGGGGGAGCTGTAGAAGTTACTTAGGGGATTAAAGCTTTGGGGTGCCTGGGATGTAGCTCAGTGGCAGAATGCTTCCCTAGCAGCCCCATGGCGGGGAAAGAGAGAGAAGGGAAAAAAGGGGGTAAGGACTGATGCTAGGAGAAAGTAAGGTGGTGACGTGGCTGGGACACAGCCTCGTCTGTGTGGAGTATGGGACTAGGGGCAGTGCCTTGTTCTTCGGGCATCTCCGTGCCTTCCTCTGCGATGTGGGAGACGGGGAAGGACAGAGCCATAACATTCAAGGTCTATGCTTGTGCTCTGCCTGGCACAGGGCAGGCACTTAATTTGTGATCACTGTTTTTACCAATATTGTTACCAGTAGTTTTATTAATATTGCAAATCCTCTTTGGCAGGGTTTTGTGAGGCTTAAATGAGTTGGTGTATTAGTCAGCTCAGGCTGCTGTAACAAAATACCAGAGACTGGGTGGCTCAAACGTCAGAAATTCATTTTGTCAAAGTCTGGTGGCTGGAAGTCCAAGATCCGTGTACCAGCAGGGTTGGTGCCTGGTGGGCTGTCTTCCTGGTTTGCCGATGGCCACCTTCTTGCTGTGTTTTCACGTGGCCTTTTCTGTGTGCTCTCAGCTTGGTGCTTCTCATAAGGACAAGAGTATACGGGATCAGGGCCCCACCCTTCTGACTTTGGTTCCCCTTATTACCTCCTTCAGGGTCCCATCTCCAAATATAGTCACATTGGAGGTTAAAGCCTCAAGATAGGAATTGGGAGGGAGCGTAATTCATCCCGTAACAAAGGTCCAGGGTCTGGGCTATGGTAGATATTCCACAGTTGTCGTTGGTTTATCTCTTTGGCTGACAGTGTGCTTGAGGGATCAAAAAACAAACAAGCGAGGCACAGTGGCACACAGCTGGAGCCCCAGCTGTTCTGGAGGCTGAGGCAGGAGGAGTTAGAGGCCAGCCTGGGCCACATAGTAAGACTCTTATCTCAAACAAAAACCCCTGGCGTGGCCTAGGAAGACAGCCTGAGAAGTGCAGTGAAGGTGCTTTGTCCCCTAGCGCGCAGGGTAAAGTATTTGTGTGCAAGTGGATGATGACTTCAACTCCAGCGTCTCGGATGAGGTGACCACACGAATCCCTTGGGGGACATTTGTGAAGTATAGATTTTGCTTAACAGGTCAGGGGTGTGGGGCAAGAGTCTAGATTTCATTTCATATCTTTTTCTTTCTTTCCTTTCACTGCTAGGAATGAGGACCTCACACATGCTAAATACGTGCTGTGCCCCTAAGCCACACACCACGCGTGACGGCCTCCTTTCTAAGCTGCTCCCTGGACCACACTTGGAGTAACCAGGGCCTGCGCTTCTAAAACACTGGCTACTAAATGTGTGGCTGTTTCCGTCTCCATTTCAGTTAACTAAAGCTAAGAAATCCAGCCCCTCGGCTGCAGTAGTCGTATTTCAAGGTTATTTCATCACAGAGTGCTGAGTGGGCTGAGCCACATCTAAAGGAGAGGGTGGTTAGCTTTTTCAATAAAGGGCTGCCTTACTTTGTGCCATTATTAATAGAATGCATGAATCTGGAATGTGTGTGTCTGTGTGTTTGTGTGTGTAAGGTACAACAGAGATTTGTGTCTCACTTCTGGACGCTGGAGAGTCCAAGGTCAAGGGGACAGCACCTGGCCAGAGCGTTCTTTCTACATCATCCCATGGCAGAAGGGCGAGTGTTCACATGCCAGAGAGCAGGGAAAGTTGCCAGACTTGTCCTCTATCAGGAACCGACTCCTGAAATACTAGCATTGATCCATACTTGAGGATAAGCTCTCATGATAAAATCCCTCTTGAAGGGCCTACCTTATCACTGTTGCCTTGAAGATGAAGTTTCCAACACAAGAATTTTGAGGGATCCATTCAAACCATAGCAGGGGCCTATATTAGTTTCTTCTTGCTGCTGTAACAAATAGCCACAGACTTCATGACTCAAAACAACAAAATTTACTCACAGTTCTGGAGGTCAGGAGGTGCAGATGCATCTTACTGGGCTAAGATCAAGGTTTTTGCAGAGCAGACTCCTGGAAGCGCTAGGGGAGTCTGTTCCCTTACCTTTTCCCACCATCACAGGTGTCTGCCTCTTTGATTCACGACCTGCTTCCTTCAGCTTCCAAGCCAGTAGTGGCCTGTCCAGTCTTTCTCATGGTGCCCTGACTCTAATTCTGACTCTTTCCCATTTAAGAACACAGTTTACCGGATGTGGTGGTACACACCTATAATCCCAGTGACTTGGGAAGCTGAGGCAGGAGGATTGCAAGTTTGAGCCAGGCCTCAGCAATTTAGCGAGGCCCTAAGCAACTTAGCAAGAACCTGTCTCAAAAAAGAGGGGGATGGGCTGGGGATGTAGCTCAGTGATAAAGTGCCCCTGGGTTCAATCTCTAGTTTAAAAAAAAATCATTTTAAGATCAGCTGATTAACAATCTTAATTCCACCTGCAACTTAGTTTCCCATGCTATGTAGTATGATACCCTAATAGCATGCAGGGACAGGACAGGAATGTCTTGGGGGCAGGGGCAGCGTGCAATTACTCTGCCTAGCACAGGGCCAAATAGTAAATATTCTGTGCTTTGTGGACCCTATAGTCTTTCTTTTTTTCTTTCTTTCTTTTTTCTTTTTTTTTTTTTAAGAGACAGGGACAGTGAGAAAGAGAGAATCAGTTTTATTTAGTTTTTCATGTGGCTTTTGTTGCTCTGACACTTTGTTGTGTACTTGGTGCTGGGGTTCGAACCCGTGTCCTCACACATGCCAGGCAAGTTCTGTCACCATTGAGCGCCCCTATAGTCTTTTTCACTCGTTTTTAACCATGCCATTGCAGTTTAAAAACAGCCGTAGATAATATGTACATTAATGGAATCCTGTGTGCAATTCCTTTTCCTTTTTAGCTTTAAGAAAAGTTTTTGACTCACATTAAGGTCTCAAATAGGCAGCAATGTCTCGTGAACACATTAGTGTTGTTTTCTAAATTTTCCTGTACTTTAATAATTATCTATACCAAACATCTGTCACTCTTATAATCAGGAAAGAGAAAGAACAGTCAAAAGTAAACATCAGGGGCTGGAGTGGTGGTTCGGTGGTTACGGTGCTTGCCTGCAATGCATGGGTACGGGGGTTCGAACCCCAGCACCCACGTACACGGCTAAGTGTCTGAGCAACAAAGGCCATGTGAAAAACTCAATAAAAATTGATTTCCATCCACTCAGGAGGCTGAGGCAGGAGGATCACAAGTTCAAGGCCAGCCTGGGCAACATAGCAAGACCCTGTCTCAAAACAGAAAGGGCTGGGGATGTGGCTCAGTGGTAGAGCGATTACCTAGCATGTGCACCGCCCTTGGGTGCATCCCTAGCACTGCAAAAAAAAAAAAAGATGACTAGAACTTCTTCATTGATCTTTTCCTGTGTACCTGCGTATACAGCAGAGCTTGGGCTGCTCTCGGGCGGGTGGCTTGCTTGTCCCCGACCTCTCCTTGTAAAATTTGACTGAGATAAGAAAAAGCCGTTTGGCCTTGGGCCAACATTGCAGTTCATAGAAAGTGAACTGAGGTTGCCAGGGCTGTATAGGGAGGGGGAGCTGGGGGCACAGGTGGCTGCCTAGTTTTATCACAGCATCAAAATCAGACTCTTACTGAAGGGTAAAAGTGCTGTCCTGCAGGGCGAGTCAGGCTCAGGAAGGGCCCAGGTGAACCTGGGTGAATGCCTTGGTTTTGTACGTGTGTGTATAATGTGTCTGTGTGGGTTGTGCATCTGGTGTGTCTGGTGTGTGTGTGTGGTGGGCATAGACAGGGTGGGTGTTGTCTTGAATTGCACTTCCTCTGAAAACAGTGTTTTTTGAGTGCTCCTCCACCCTTTCCTTTGGCGTACCTGAGGTGCCAGGAGGTGACTTGCCCAAAGTCATGGAGGGCAGGATCCTGGCTCCCCTGACCCTTCTCGGCTTCCGTAGCTGCTGTTCCCCACCTCAGAGTGGAGACTGTTTGGCCCGGGACCCTGCGTCCCATTATATGGGTTCCCACCATTTGACTGGTGGTCCTGGGAGCTATAGGAAGGCACTAGACACGTGCCCAGCACACAGTAGCTCCTGGTGGGATGCCACTGATTGGTGCAGCCTTTCCTAAAGCTAGAGGCACCAGGGCCGTTTCTGAATTCAGAACTTTTTGGATTTTTGAGCAAAGCATGTTGCATGTTCCAAAAATTCAAAATATTTTGAGCACCAACATGTTACGACAAGTGGAAAATTCCATTCCATGAAACTTTGTTTCATGCATGAAATTTTTAAAAATCCTATGTAAAATTACCTTCAGGCTATGTGTATAAGATGTATGTGAAATGCAAATGAATTGGGGGGTTTAGTCTTAGGTTTGTCCCCAAAATATTTCATTATTTAGTACAAATATGCCAAAATCTGAAATCCAGAATATTTATGTCCCATGCGTTTTGGATGAGGTATATTCCTCATGTCACCTCATGGGGCCTGGGTTGGTGCTGTCATCAAAGCATCAAGATTCTGTCACAACATCTAGACATTCGTAGTTGGAAAAGTGAAGACCGTGAACAGCCTCAGGACAAGGCTTGCCACTAATTGAGTTTCCTGCAAAGTTAAGGAAAAGACATTGAGGTCGTACAGCATAGGGAGTTTGGAATTGTGGAAAGGGAATTCTGAGTCTGTGTGATGGATACTTGCCCTGTTCCTGACTTGCTGAGAGGTTTAGGGGGTGTCATGGCTCCTCCTTGGACATCAGTCTCTTCATCTGTGATGGGGTAGCTTGGGACTAGGTGCAGTCAGCTCTCCACATTTGTGGATTCAACCAACCAAACTATTTGGGAGGAGATTATGTATGTACTGACCATGTCCAGATATTTTTTCCACGTATGTAGCATTTGTATTGTATAAAGTATTCTAAGTCGTTTAGAGATGACTGAAAATGCACGGGAGGACCTGTGTAGTTTCTATGCAACACTGCAGCATTATGTGGACGGGACTTGAGCAGGTGTGGGTTTTGGTGTCCACAGGGAGTCTTGGAGCCAGGCCCCCGTGGAGACCAGTGGACAGCCATGCTGGCCTTTGGCATGTTTTTGGAAATGCTCTTTGGAGCATACTTGGAGTTTCCCCATGTCTAGGTACAGCTCCACACGTGTTTCTGGGAAGTTCCATTTGTCTTGTGGGGTCTTCTAGTGTTGCTTCTCCCTGCTCTGCCCTTCTCATCTCCTAGCTCCTTGGCCCTTCTCTTCAGCTGATTTGGCTCAGAGTCTGGCTCAGGACTGGGTACAGTGGCCTTTTGCATTCATGCATCCAACCAATTGGGTCAAAAATGATTAGGAAAAAGATTGGGTATGCACTGAACATGCAGCCTTTCCCCTCGTCTGTGCTCCTAACAACGGCGTAAGCAGCGTTTGCACTGCAGCGGGAGATTACTAAAGTCCATAGGAGAATGTGCGTAGGTTCTGCGCAAATGCTGTGCTGTTTCCTAGAAGGAACTTGAGTATCTGCAGATTTTGGAAGTCCTGACCCCTGAGCTGGAATCACCATCCTGTCCTAGATCCAGCCCACATGAGTGACCTGGGAAGGAAGGACCAAGTCACTTGGTTGCAGGTGCGGAGAACTCGGGTGGTGGGAAAGAAGACAGGCTGGGAACCCAGGCAGCACATGCAGAGGCACGTGTCTGTCTCTCTGTGCGTGTGCATGTGTGTGTGTGTGTGTGTGTGTGTGTGTGTGGTACACCTTGGGTTGTGACAAGGACCTTACAAGGCAAGGGCTCAGGCAAAAGGAAGTGGAAGAACTCTGAATTTTGGAAGCAGGGAACAAAAAGATTGAAACTCTGTGTCAGAAAGAGCTGCCTAGAAGTGTGTGTGCATGAAAAATGATACAAACCTGGGGCAGCAAGGCCAACACAAGCTGTTGGGACTTAAATCTTCATCCACTGGTTGTCAGCCTGAGAGTAAAGCCTTCACCAGCACCTTGGGGATTATGGGCTCACTGCAGATTAGCCAGCTGATAACCGTGGAGTCCTGAAGATGGGAAATACCCCAGCTCTTGACAAGACAGCCAGGAGGTAATATATGATCCTTCTAGGAAACAGGGTTAAGGAAAAAGTGTAAGACTTTCTTCCTGACAGAGAGAACTACTCGGATAATAACTTTGGTTTATTTTCTTCATATATTTTCCTGTATATCGTATGCATAAGTATGTGTGTGTTTGTGTATGTATAATTTTTCAGAAAACTAAAGTTAAGATCATACTATTTGTTAGTTCATATACTGTGTTTTATCATTTATCATTAAATTCGGAGAATTTCACCTATCTCCATGCTATTCAATACTGGTTTCTGGTTTCTTTTTTCTTTTTTTTAAAGAGCCAGAGAAAGAGAGGATCAGTTTTTTGTTTGTTTGTTTTTGTTTTTAAGAGAGAAAGTCAGTGAAAGAGAGAGTCAATTTTTATTGAGTTTTTCACGTGGGTTTTGTTGTTCTGACCCTTAGTTGTGTATGTGGGTGCTGGGGCTTGAACCCAGATAGTTGCGCATGCTGAGCAAGCGCCATAATAGCAGAACCACCGCTCCAGCCCCAGGATCAGTTTTATTCATTTTTTTCCATCTGGGCTTTGTTTCTCCAACACCTAGTTGTGTACGTGGTGCTGGGGATTGAACCCGGGTCCTCATGCATGCCAGGCAAGTGCTCCAATTGCTGAGCGACCACTCCAGGCCCTTAATACTGGTTTTTAATGACTGTTTCTTGCATACATATGTGTGCATATGTGTGTGTTTCCTTTCATTTACTCTTGAAGTTTACTTTGTTGTTTTTTCTTTTTCTGGGACGTGGGATGGAATCCAGGGCTCTGGCATGCTACGCAAGCATTCTCCCGCTGAGCACCACCCTAGCCTTGGGTTTACTTTACAGCGTGGTACAGCTTGGTGCATCTCTACAGGTCTGTACTCAGGAGACTGTGACCCAGGTTGCGGTCTAGAATGTTGTCGTACCCGGAAGACCTCATGTGGCTTCTTCCGGTTTGCAGTCCATAATGCTTCCTTGATAGTGAATTGACCCTCACTCTATTTGTACTCCCTAGTTACTGGACACTTAGCTTGCGTCTAGTCTCCTGCTCCTGTCAGTGAACTTCGTTGTGTATGCACACATTTGTCTGCTCTGATTGCTTCCTTAGGAAAGACTTGTAGAATCTGTGCAACACTGGATCAGAGGACACGAACAGTGGAAGCGCTTGTCTCCTTGTCAAACATCTTTCCTGGTTCTCCTGTCCAGAATGACTTTCCCCCTGCTTGGGGTTCCAGGAGCACTTTCCTTGTATAGAAAAATCATAGTATTGTGTTAATGGGTCCCAACTTGGTTCTAGTGCTTGGCTTCAAAACTAGAACCTCAGAGCAGACAGTGAGCATCTTTTTGTCCCTTTACTTGGAGAGAAGATAAAAATTTGAATTCTCTTCCCTGTTGTTAAAGCCCTTCTCAGGGGCTGGAGTGGTGGCTCAGAGGTTGGAGTGCTTGCCTGACATGCGCAGTTCTTCGGGTTCAAACCCTAGCACCACATACACAACTAGTGCCGGAGAAACACAGGCCAGATGAAAAAATAAATAAAATTAAGATTCTTTCTCCCTCTCGCTCTCTCTTTCTTTAAAATAAAAATAAAAAATAAAGCCTTTCTTAAAAGCTGCAGACGCTTCAGGGTTAGTTAAAACCAATTAAAATTAGTTTCACTTTTACAGTAAACGGGACTAACTGCAGAACTTTGACACCATCTTTAGGTACTGTGGAAATCATTGATATGGTTGAACGAGTTAATAAATGAGAAAGGGTGTTTTAAAAATCCCCGCTAGACTGTTAACTCCGCAAACATGGCTCAACGGGGGTGATTGATTTTGTCCCATTTGTTTCTCCTGTTAATCACTGCAGTCCTCACATCCCTTACTGGGTTAAGTCCAGTAGTTTCATCTTTAAATGGCCTATCACCCAGGGCCTTGCTTCTGGATTGTGTGTTTCTCCATGTGACCACGAGGCGTTGCTGTCGAAGATGATCCAGTGCAGTTTGTGGGAGCTGCCTGCTGCTCCCTTCTCCCCTTTGTGATGCCCAGGTTCCTGCTTGGGTCACAGTGTGTCAAGGGGGAAAGGTCCCACTCCCTCCTTGCCAAACTTGACAAGGTGTTCTGTGCCAGGCGGCCTGAAACTAACTTTCCTTCCTTCCTGTGGCAGGAGCTAGTCATGAGTCCCTGTCTTCTCCCTTTCTCTCTGGAGGGAGGCCACTTTACTAAGAGGTGAGACAGATTTTTCAAGGACATGAGAATCACAAATCATTGCTGATGTGGTGGCACATGTAATACCAGCAGCTCTGGAGGCTGCGGCAAGAGGATCTCAAGTTCAAGGCTGGTCTCAGCAACTTAGTGAGACCCTGTCTCAAAATTAAAAAAAAAAAAAAAAAAAAAGGGCTGGGGATGTGGCTTAGTGGTTAAGCACCTCCCTGGGTTCATTCCCTGGTACCAAAAACTAAAACAGAAAAGCGCAAATGATCTTGTGCTCTCCGGACAGTGGGGCTGTCAGAGGAAGTATCTTACAACCCAAATAAGGGACATATCATTGTTGAAGAACCATGACAGCAAGAGGCTTTATGGCATGCCCTACCTTTGCATAATAGATAAGAGCCATTTCAGATATCTTCCTGGGAGCAGAAGTTTGGATAGGTGGACTACAGTGTCTAGCATGGACTTAACAGAAGCTGCTAATTTTTGTAAGATGCCCATTATCAGCTATCTGATTTGTTACAGTTCTGCTCTGATATGTTAAATGTGAAATAAAACCATTTGTATCTGTTTATGTGTATTTTTATGTGTACAGAAGATTTATTAAAATTTTATAAAAGATTTCATTCAAGAAATATTGGAGGCCTCTGGTGTACTAGATCTGTGGAAATAAAATGTGTGGGAAATAATATGCCTGGGTGTAACTGAGTATCTGATGAAATATCTATTCCCTTATTCCACAATTTTTTTTTCCATTTTTTTGGTGTGGTACTGGGGATTGAACCAGGGTGCTCTACCACTTAGCTATATCCCAACCCTTAAAAAAAAAAAAACAAAACTCCCTAAATTGCTGGCCTCAAACTTAAATCTTCTTGCCACAGTTTCCCGAGTCTCTGGGATTATAGGAGTGTGTCACTGCACCCAGCTATTCCACAAATAATAGGAACTTTTCTGCCTCCTGGGAATACTGAAGGGGTCCAGTGCCCTCGTGGAATTCAATTGAATGCTTAAATTGGTTTTGCAGTGCTGGAGATTGAACCTAGGCCCTTGCACATGCTAGGCTCACACTCTACCACTGAGTTGCACCCCCAACTTGCTTCTTAGTTTAAAAAACTTTTAAGGGTAAGTTGAGTGTTCTCCAACTCAAATAGCCTGACCTGTGCAAAACAAATTATTTCTATGTAAAAATTTTTTGACTTAAAAGATGTATATCTGAGTTAGAAATTGAGATAGGATTGGAATATGACTGGGAAGAGCTTGTTTATTTTGCTTATCTGAAGTGAGATAAAGAATATCTCCAAATGGGCCAGTTTCCAGCTTGAACCATGTACACAAAGCACCTCATTCCAGGGCAGAGAGTGATTAAAGAGAAGTATTTTGCTCATGTCTGTTTTCTTCTAAAGTGTGATGTGGAACTTTTCTCACGTTCAGAAACAAGCAACCACAGCCACGTGCAGAAGTAGCTGTTTTTGCAAATAAAAATGCGTCCCAGAAGCATGACAAATGCAAGACTAACAGGTGTCCCGCAGCTCCAAGGAGCACGTGTGGTTCTCATTAGCAGTCTCCCTCCTGTTTTAAATCTAGGTCTTCCGGTAACAACAACGAAAAAAGTTATTTCTCCAGAGGCCACGAGTAATTATCCACCGAGCCTGCTTTTTCACCCCTTCTCATAACAGCAATTCTAACGTAGCTCTCAGAGAAAGGGGAGGCAGCAATTAGAGGACAGAAGGTTTTAGGGGGAGGGGAGCCTTAGACTTGATATCAGCAGCTGTGGATTTGACCTAAAAACTCTGGGTGACCTTGGCCTGGTCCTCAGTTCCCTCCAGTTAAGGTTTGGTTCGGACAATAAAGGTTTCCGTTTTTCCAACATCTCCATTCAAAGAAGGATGGAAGTGTCTTGGAAAGCAGCTCTCAGCGGGGCGGCAGTTCTGCCCTTCACCCCTGGGGCTGTCGGCAGTGGCTTTAGAATGGGGTGGGGGAGCTACTGGAAGGTAGCGGTAGAGACCAGGGAGGATGCACAGCGTCCTCCAGTGCACGCCGGTCCTGCAACAGAAAAGCCCTGCTCAAGAGCGCAAAGCTGCTGGGAGGCAGGAAGGTCCGCTTTTCAAGCTGCGGTGAGGCTTCCTCCTCTATCCGCGGAATCTCAGGAGACCCAGAGGCTGCGGCGCCGGCAGACATCCTCCGATCACCTCCTCCGCCCGCCGAATCGGCGCGGACGCCCGGTCGCCTGGAGGAGTGGGGCGAACCCCCAGGCTCCCGCAGCGACTCTCGCTCCCTAGCGCAAGCCCTGGGGAGGCTCTGGTTCCCGAACAGGGATTTTCCCGCCCCACATCCCTCAGGCCGCCCTCCCCGAGGGTCCGAGGTCAAGGGCTCCGCTCGCGCGTCTGCGTATAAAAGCTCCGCCCCCCTGGTCCAGACGTAGGTGGGGCCTCCGGCAGTGGCCGTTGCCCCGCCCAACCGCCTCCCAACCGTTCTCCTGGCCCAGCGGCCGACCGGGCAGTGCAGCCGGGCTACTGCGCCTGCTCGCGCGCGCGCGCATCAGAGCGGGGCGTGGCGCGCGTGCGACCCCGCCCAGGCCTGGCGTCTCCGCCCGCCCTATCTCCCAACTTCCTCAGCGTGGCGCCGACGCTGCGTGCGGCGCGGGTTACCCAGAGTGCTCCGCGCAGGGGCAGCTCACTGGAGTTTGGTTCTCGAGGCGGCGGTAGCGGCGGCGGCGGCTCCGTCGGCTCCTCCTCCTCCTTCGGTGGCGGCGGTGGCCCGGGCCCGAGCCCCGGGTCCCCTATCCACCTCCCCGCGCGCCCTCACCTCCCCCGGCGCCGCGGGGAACATGCGGCTCCGCTCCCGGAGGCCGGAGAGTGAGTGACCCCCGTCCCCCGCCTCAGCCTGCCCGCCCGCTGGCCCGGCCGCTCCCCCCCGCCTCGCCCAGGCAATGACAGCGGCTCCGGCGTCTCCGCAGCAGATCAGGGACCGGCTGCTGCAGGCCATCGACTCCCAGAGTAACGTAAGTCCCCGCCGCGCAAGCCGGGACGGAGGCCGCGTGGGCCCGGGACCCTCCCCCTCCCCCGTTCCCTCGCCCCTAGGGCTTCAGGGGACTCGCCTGGAGTCCACCTCCCCCCGAGGGCCGCTGCCATCCCGGCCTCTCGCTTCCCGGGCCCGGGCCGGGGGCATGTCGGGCCACCGGGCGGCTCTTGGTACGTGAGGCCGAGGCTTCCGTGCGGCCTGAGCGAAAGGAGCAAATAGGGACTGGGGCCAGAGCTTTTCCCTTCTTCCTGCTCCAGCCCTACGACCCTCATTGCCTCTGACGGAGGTCACCTGCCTTGCTCTACCCCCGGGACCCGAGACCCCCGGGAAGTCCTCCCGGCGCAGGGGGAGGGGAGGGAGGAAGACTGCGAAGCAACTGGTGTCCGGGCTATGACTCGGGGAGCCTGTGCCTCCCGAGTCTCAGCTTCTGGGTGATCAGGGAAGTCCTTTTTTTATATTTCTTCCCGACTGGACGCGCCTTCTGGCTTCAGACGCAGCACCCGGCCTGCTCTGTCCCTCAGTAGGTGCCCTGGGCCCCCGGAGAGACCTCCTTTCTGCGACTAGACATACCTTTGCCAAATCCCTCTTGGGGTCGCTGCCTAGGAAAATGATTCTGGGGAGAGTGGGTTCCTTCCTGTTGTCTTTCTGGGCCTCTGACCAAGCTAGAGCTTGGCTTTTTGGTGGTGAATTAGAGATGATTGTACTGCCTCCCATTCACTGAAGATCCATGCTTCTCACATTTCTTACTCCACCTGGGGGTCTTGCCTGGTGGTTTGTGACCTCTTCAGGGTTAACTCCAGGGGACCATTTTCTCAGGTGCCCCGTTGCTGAGGGGACTGTTTGCAGAGGGACGTTTCCCTCTCCTTTCTGAAAGTGCAGTGGAAAACTCAGTGTGTTTTAATATTTTCTCTAAGGTTTTGTTGGCAGTAGGGGCCATTTTTCCCTGTGGCAGGAGCAGGGCAATAGGAATTGCAGTGGTATCCAGGTATGAAGTGAGCATTTACTTGGAGACCAGGAAGTGGCCATTGAGATCAGTTTAATATGCTGGAGATTGAAGAAAAAAATTGTCCTAGGCCTGGCCAGGTAACTCAGGTTTCTGTCTTTGGAGGAGCTTTTGCTCTTCTTTACATGAGCTTGCTGATTCTTATTAGCAGTGTGTTTTCCTCTGTGTTTGGAATAATTCTCTTTGATTTATACAGCCTTGGTAGAAATTGAGGGGTTATGAACTTTGTAAGGCTGTGGTTGATGTATCATAAGTAGTTCTCTTGTTCATGGTCTTCAGGCCCCATTAAGATTGACTTGATGGTAATTGTCTTAACAAATGTTACAGACATTTTTGTTATGACTTTGGGGGTGGAGTAGGCACAGGCTATATAAAACCTTCTGGAAGGTCCTTTTTGCAGTAACTGGTGCTGCTGCAATTCCAAGACTGAAATATTAAGGGATAAAACAAGTGACATGAAAAAGGAGCCTTGGTGACTTTTGCATCTTTCTTGGAGCCAGGAGCATAATTTCTTGAATTCCATGTGCTTGCTTCCTTTTGAGAGAATCTCAGAGATTGCTGAAATATTAGCACTGACCCTTAATGCCACCTGGGAGAGCTTTGGGATCTGGAGGCACTTTGACAGGCAGTCGTGATGTTATAGATTAGGTGGGGCGGTGACCTCAGGGATTCCAGTGTTGTGTAAGACTCTAACCTAAGGGTTCCCTAGAGTAGGAAAGGGAGAGGAGGAGGAAACAAACCTTAATTTCCTGTATCTTAGCTTGCACAAAAAATGTTAAGTGTGAAAAAATTCATATAGAATTGTGGATACGTTACATGGTATGGAATTCACATGTCATCTGGCTTATTTGGGGGGGGGACTCTTTTGGTAGGTTGGGTAGAGCCCTACTAATTAAGAGTGGTAGATGGAATTGGGAAATTGCTTCTTTGTGAGCAGCGAGAAAAGTGCCTTCTTTAAATGCTGTCAGTGTCAGTGACCATCCCTGAACATAGCTAAATGCCATTTGACAGGAACATGACTTTGAGTGAATGCTGGGGTGTCAGAGAGTCTGGCCGATTGTCCACAATTGCCGGCAAAGGAGGTGTGAGAGCCCAGAGTGTCTGCCTCTGCAGTTTCTCTTGGATTACTCTGAGATCAGGTGAGAGAAGAGTGCTGGCACACAGCTCTTCTCTCTACCTTGACCAGTTGTGAACCTCAGCACTGGGTAATTGGCACATATTTAAGATGCTCACGAAAAGAAAAACAGGGAAAAAAAAAAAACGGGGACAGTGTTGATGAGCCAACACTAAAATTAAACCTCTTTTGAGAGAAGTGGCGGAGAATTGTGTCATGTAATGCTTACCTTTATGGGCATGGAATTATGATTAACAAACTTAGCTATTGCTTGAAAAAAATCAATGTTGGGCCAGCTAATCTAATATCTATAAGTATCTGAAAAGTGAAGAAAGTGAAGAAAAAAAATGTCATTGACCATCTCCTTGCTGAAGGAATTCTCAAGAAGAAAGGTGTTTCTTTGCTCTATATTTTATCCTCTGGAATATTTGAATTTATATAGTAGTTGGCTTAGAGTTTGTAATTTTTGCCAATTCTGTAATACAGTAAATCTTCCACTCCCCTTTCCAAAAGGCAGCTAACACTTTTTCGAAACAATTGGAGCCTTACATTTAGCAGTACGTATTAGTCCAGGGTGTTGAAAATCTCTGAGAAGTGCAGGGTGCTTTTGCTTGTTCCAGGTTAATTTTAGTGCATCCTGGGTAAAGTTGAGGATTGTGTCTTAATCTTGCGCAGAAATGACAGTGAGTCCTCCAAGCAGTCTCTTTGGCAGGTGATTAAATTCCCATTTGCGTTGGACGCTTACTATTTCACAGAAGTCCAGGCCTTGTCTTCCTGACAGAATGCAGGCTCCTTGAAGATGTTTCTTGTCTTATCTTCTTCCAGAATGGAAGTATTAGGCTTGCTTTCTGCATGTGTAAGTTCAACGACTGAACTCTAAGGAGCCTTCTTGGTCCTATTATTAAGAGTTAAATTCTGAGCCCCCATTTTCCTGGTGATTGCTACGTATAATCAACTTGTAGAATATTCTAATGCAGAACTTTGGGGAATGAAAGATTCACAGGTGGCTGGAGATGGTTCTCTGTAAAACTGTGGGGAGCATAGATGCCATGTCATGCTTAACAGCTTTTCAAGAAATGGCCCAACAGAGACAGTGGAGGGTGTACTTCATCCCCATGAAAAGCTAAAGAACAACACAGCGTAGGGCTTGGTAACTGCAGGTATATGTCTCTCTGTTCAGAGCAGGGAGAGGCCAGAGAAGGTCCTGCAGAGAAGAGGGATTTACACGGCCCTTGATGCCTCGCTTGCAGAAGGCTCTAGGGTACAAACTCCTTTATTCCTCTCAGTCCTGCAGGCATCAGGAACTAAGGGGAGGTAAGCAAGGGACTTTGCAGAGACTTGCAAGAAGGGTCATTTTGCCACCTAGGAATTTGAAGGTTAAGATACTGCTTGGCTTAGATAACCCGCATGTTCTTTGTCTGCAGAGGACAGCACATGGTGTGCATACCTTGTGAAGTTTATCCCAGACCCAGGTTAAGGCTGGAAGGGGTGGCAGAGGCTAATATGAATTGTTCTAGAAGGTTTTTGGGGTGGCAGAGGCTAATGTGAATTGTTCTAGAAGGTTTTTTGTTTGTTTTAAATACCTGTAGAAGGTGCATTCTGTGAACTTTCTCAAATAACAGACTTCCTAAACAGAAGTGGACTCTTTACATTAATTTATGTGACCCCCTAACAGAGTGTTCTGCTTTCTCCCAGGATCCCTGCAAAGGGAGGTGAGGTAAAACCAGTCTCCCTTGTTGGCAGGTGTGGAAGCCAACATTGTAGTGATAGTAGGTGCCATTCATTGAGGTCTTCTATGACTACAAGAGGACAAGATGCTGTTGTTTCTTGCTGACTTAATGTGAGGTGATTAGCTTAAAAATGAGGTGATCAACTCAAGTTGGGGACTTACCCAGAGGTTGTGTGTACGTGTACCAGGGATTGAACCCAGAGGCACTTAACCACTGAGTCACATCCCCAGTCCTCTCTTTTTATTTTGAGACAGGGTCTTGCTAAGTTCTTTAGGTCCTCACCAGATTGCAAAGGCTGAGTTTGAACTTGAGATCCTCTTGCCTCAGCCTTCCAAGCCTTTGGGATTATAGGCGTGCATCACCATGCCCAGCTTACCCAGAGTTATTAAGTGACAGTGCTTATGACCCTAAACACTTCCACATTGCTGTTAAGAGATGGAAAAAGAGGAGGCATGGGAGAGGGGCAGCATTTTGAGCTGGTAAGAAGAGTGAGGATGGGGCTGGAGTGGTGGCTTGGCGGTTACAGCACTTGTCTGGCATGTGCAAGGACACAGGTTCAAACCCCAGCACAAACGTACACAATGAAGTATCAAAACAATGGAGGCCACATGAAAAAAAAAACTAAATAAAAAATTGATTATCTTTCTCGCTGTCCCTCTTTTAAAAAAAAAAAAAAAAAAAAAAAAGAAGAGTGAGAAGACGGTCATTACAATGACCCTGACAGTACCTGTCAAGCGCAATGAGCACCCTTCCCAAACTGCTCCTTTTCACTGTGAGGGCACACAAGTCAAACGGGCACAGGTTTCATGAACTGGGTACATTTCCTGAGTAAGAAACACCTACCACACAACTTGATGTGAGATTTCAACTTGGGTTAGATCTGCTTGAGGATGCTACGTGACCTGTCCTTTGAGCATCGTAAGGTCTCTGTCATAGAGTGAGTCCTGGTCTGGATCATGATGAACAACGTGAAACTTTGCTTTACTTCTTCTTCAGGATGAAGCACTTTTAGTATCTTTCTTTTTTTTTGATACTGGGGATTGAATCCCGGAATGCTTTACCACTGAGCTACATCCCTAGCCCTTTAAATTTTTAATTTTGAGACAGGGTCTTGCTGAGTTGCCAAGGTTGGCCTTGAAATTGCTTTCCTCCTGCATCAGCCTCCCTAGTTTCTGGTATTATGAGTGTACGTCACCATGCCTGGCAGTAGCACTTTTCTTTATTTATTTATTTAGTACCAGGGATTGAATCCAGGGGTGATTAACCACTGAGCCACATCCCTAGCCCTTTTTTATTTTTTATTTTGAGACATTGTCTTACTAAGTTACTTAGGTTCTCACCAAGTCGCTGAGGTTGGCCTCAAATCTGCAATTCTCCTGCCTCAGTCTCCTGAGTTGCTGGGATTACAGGCATGTACCATATGTCCGGCCTGGCAATAACACTTTTCATATTGACTTGAAGTGCCTGCCATTGATCCTGCCCCACAGAGGAATCATATTGACTGGAAAATAGAAGACTGTTGATTCTGACTTCTCAAGCATATTAGAGTACATGAAACCTAAACTTGAGAACTCTGTCTGATCCTCCAGCATGCCTAAATTCACGCCATTCCTCTCTATACCATTCCTCTCATTTACTCTCTGTACCATGGCCAGAAAGTGTGAAAAGAGCAGTGTGGTGTTTATGACTTCAGGAAATAGGGAACAAGTGTGGCTTTGGAAACAGGTGTAAGTCCTTGTTTGTGACTCATTCTGTCCCTGAGAAGGTGGCCTTAACAGTCTGTTCTCATGGAGATTTCTGAGTATGTTGTCTTGGCTGAAGGGCCCAGTGGACTGTCCCAAGACCATCCTGTGGAAAGGAAATTTTGTCCTGGATACGATATAAAAAGGCACCAATAGTTACCTCGGACCCTGGGCTCTAGACTCAACTGTATATGTTAGAAACACACTTCAAGGGTGCCAAGTTCAGGGTTAGGTCTAGGGGACTGCTGTTCTTACCGTGCTTTGATTCTGAAGTTCTTTGAGAGTTATCTAGAATGGGCTGCAGCCTGACCTCCAGGAGACTACAGCTGTGTGTGTTTGTGGGGTGTGGGTGGGAGACCTGTCCACTCCCCCTTCCAGACCACCTCCTGGAAGCTGGGTGCTGTGTCTCTGTCAGTAGAGACAATACAAGTTGTGCGTTTTGTTCCTGAGGATGTGCTATCTTAAGTCTGCCTGGTCCCTTTGGGGCCCTGTGCTAGTTGTGAGAATGGGTGACTGAGTTTGTAGTCTGCCGGCTGACAACTGAGGCAGTGTTGTTGGTTTTTTTGTTTGTTTTTGAACCAGGAATTGAATGCAGGGGCACTTAACCCACTGAGCCACATCCCCAGACTGTTTTTTTTTTTAATTTTTTAATTAATTAATTAATTTTAGAGGAGGGAGAGAGAGAAAGGGAGAGTCAGTTTTATTGATTTTCTTCATCTGGACTTTGTTTCTCCGAACCTTAGTTTGTGAAGGTAGTGCTGGGATTTGAACCAGGAACCTTGTGCATGCGTAAGCACTCCAACCACTGAGCTTCCAGAACCTTGTTTTTTGTTTTGAGACAAGGTCTTGCTAAGTTGCTGAGGCTGACTTTGAACTTGTGATCCTCTTTCTTTAGCCTCTGGAGCTGCTGGGATTCCAGGAGTGCACAACTGTGCCCAGAAGAGGCAGTGCTTTTCCAGGGTGGCCTTGCTTGGAGCACCCTTCCAAAACCTCCTTTCACTCTCAGGGCATGTGTTGACCCAATGCAGTGATCCCATGATTCTGATTTCCTGAGTAAGGAAGACCTACCAGTGTCCTGTGCGCTGTGTTTAAAATATCCTCCCAGTGAATGGGGAGGCCATGCAGTTGTCTCCATCACCAAAGGATGCATACTGTTAATGGAGAAACACGGTGAAACTGAGAAGGGCAGCTCAGTAGTTGAGTAGACTTCTTTGGCAAGTGCCTATAATGTTGGTTGTGGAGAATGCAGTCCGAAGACACCCAGCCCTAAGAGTGTGCGTGTGAACATTGTGAAGTGGGGTGGGGTGGGGGTGGGGTTAGGGGCAGACTGATGGGACTGTAGCTCTTGAGTCTAAATGGAACACTTTTCTCTGTGTCTTTTTTTTTTTTTGATGTAATTTTTTTTTTTTTAAAGAGAGAGGGACAGTGAGAGAGACAGAGAAAGAGAGAAACAACTTTATTTAGTTTTTCACATGGCCTTCGTTGCTCCAACACTTAGTTGTGTACGTGGTGCTGGGGTTTGAACCCGGGTCCTCGTGCTTGCCAGGCAAGCGCCGAAACCGCTGAGCCACCGCTCCAGCCCCTTCTCTGTGTCTTATTTGACGATTATTTAGAATTCTTAAGAGCTCAGAATGGGTTTCTGGAATGTTCCATCATTTGAGAGTTCAGAATGAGAAGTTCTGCTGACTGGTGCAGGCAGTCCTAGTCCTCTCTTGGTTTGTGGTGTGAAGAGAACAGAGAGCTGGAATGAATAGCTGGCATTTCATTGAGTAGTTTCCCGCTCAGCCATGGGTTGGGGAGCTTGGCAGTCAAGCTCTGAGTCCACCTGAGGTGTGTGGGCCCAAGAAGATGTGAAGGCTCTGGGGTTGCATGTTGCTGGGTCCGGTCCTGAACTCCTGGGCTCAAATGATCCTCCTGTGTCAGCCTTCCAAGTAGCTGAGAATACAGCTGTGTGCCACCATGCCTGGCCCTAAGGTTTGCAGTATTTGAAGTACTGTTATACACTCAGGGTGGCTTTCAGAGGCAAACCTAAGATGGGTAAGGGGGAATTCCTGCAGGGAAAGCCCCACTGTACTTAGGAATGTCCTAGATTATTGTCAGAGCTAGTTCAGGACAATCCAGGGCCCAGGTGAGGTGGGACCTCCCTTTAGACCCTTGGACTCTGAAGCCTTCTGGGTACCCAGAGGCGCTGTGATTCTGGGTAGAGCCTATTTAAAGGAGAAAGGTCATAGTAGGTGATGTGCCGTTGCCTTCTGGGGATTTACTTCTCAAGGACTGCAGAGCAGATGGGGTTAGAGGCCTACCGAGGGCTTTGACAAAGTTTACTCTATTCATCCTTTGGAAGCAAATGAATCTAGGAAAGCTCCACAGGGCTTATCAGAAGGTTCCCCTGAACTCAGGCATGGTGTCCCATGTGCTAGCAGTGGTTCCCTTCGCTGGGCAGCAGCAGTCATAAAGTAAGATGGACAGCTGTCATTTACTGAGTACTTGTTATGCGCCAGTATAATATCTGATTGGCTCTTTACTCCTAAAGGTAGATGTTCCATCTTCATTTTTAGGGACTAGAAGGACTGTTGTCACAGATGAGGAGTTCAGAAACCGGGTCTGAATCTGGTGCTAGGTGACCCATCTCAAAAAAAAACACAAGGGGCTGGAGCGGTGGCTCAGTGGTTTCGGCGCTTGCCTGGCAAGCACGAGGACCTGGGTTCAAACCCCAGCACCACGTACACAACTAAGTGTTGGAGCAACTAAGGCCATGTGAAAAACTAAATAAAGTTGTTTCTCTCTTTCTAAAAAAAAAAAAAACAAAACGAAACGAGGAGCTCAGTAGTAGAGCGCTTGCCTGTTGTGTGCCAGGCCCCACGCTCAGTCTCTGTTCCTTCTGACAACAGATCCTTTTTTCTTCTTCCTTTCCTAGTGTGCGTGTGTGTGTGTGTGTGTGTGTGTCTCTCTCTCTCTCTTTTAAGGAAAGAGAGGACAGTGAAGAGAGAGAGAGAAGTGATTTTTATTGTTTTTCATGTGACTTTCATTCCTTGGACTCTTCGTTGTATACATGGTGGTGCTGAGGTTTGAACTTGCATACTTGTGCATGCCAGTCAAGCGCCATAACCACCAAGCCACCGCTCCAGCCCTATCTTCTTTTTTTTCCCCCCCAGGGCCGAGGACTGAACTCGGGGCCTTGCGCATGCTAGGCAAGCGCTCTGCCACTAAGCTAAATCCCCAACCCCTTCTTTTTTTCTTAAGACGGAGTCCCGCTATGTTGCCTGGGCTGACCCAGAATGTGTTGGCTTAAGTGAATCTCCTGCCTCAGTCTCCCAAATAGCTGGGGTGACCTCCAGAGTGTGCTGCCATACCTGGCTTGACGACATGTCTTGTCAGCTGCATCTTCCATAGAATTCCAGCCTCCTGAGTAGTCGAGCATGCGTCGCTCCCCCAAAATACAGAAGAATCACCACAGCATGCGAGTGCTCACGTGCTTTCTGATCTTTTTTTTTCCTTTTTTCCTTTTCATCTGGCCTCCATTTCTCCGACACTTAGTGTATATGTGGTGCTGGAGCCTGAACCCAGGTCTGTAAGCATGCCAGGCAAGCGCTCCAACTGGTGAGCTACTGCTCTAGCCCCTGCTTATTGATGCTGATGTGAAGGAGGCTGATCTGGGAATGGCTTATCAATGCTAACGGAGCAGGTCCTAGGTGTTGGGCAGTTTTCAGCACTTCATGTGCATTCAAAAAACAGGAATGGGAGGCAGGTACTGGTAAGGAAAAAGGTTCAGATAAGGTTAGAGAGAATTAACCTGGGATTGGAATTTGGCCCGCCTACTGGCTGCCTCCCACATCACCTGTGAGAGGTCTGTGGGTATATATAATGCAAGCAGTCCACTTTCCTGCCTGGGTCCAGATCCTTAGGCCAGATTCATCTGTGGGACATGTTTATGCCAAGCTGGAAGGAAAGTTGTACAGATTGAATGTCCGTTATACAAAATGCTTGGGATAGAAGTGTTTCAGATCTTGGGTTTTTCAGATTTTGAAATTTTTACATAGACTTTACTGATGGAGCATCATTAATCCAACAGCAGCATAAAAACACCTAGAAATATGAAAAGATTGAAATTTTAAAACTTTTTCAGTCTCATGTTGATATTCAAAAAGTTTTGGATTTTGCAGCCCTCCTAATTTTTGATTGGAGACATTCAGCCTGTCCCTGAAAAATTCTGTGCCTTCTCTTAAATTAGCTGAGGAAGAGGTGTGAGGTGTTTTTCCTTTTTGACTCTTGGCTGGACTCTTTCACCCCTGACAGAAGAGATGGTGCTTGGGGCTGGAGCTGTAGCTCAGCGGTTTCAGCGCTTGCCTGGCAAGCACGAGGACCTGGGTTCAAACCCCAGCACCACGTACACAACTAAGTGTTGGAGCAACGAAGGCCATGTCAAAAACTAAATAAAGTTGTTTCTCTCTTTCTCTGTCTCTCTCACTGTCCTTCTCTCTTTAAAAAAAAAAAAAAAGAAGAAGAGATGATGCTTGGGCTTACAGTCCTACCTGTGACCTCTGGGGGTAACTGTTCAAATGCTGCCGTGAGGCTAGAGGTGTTACTGGTAGGACATTTGGCTAGCATATACAAGGCCCAGGGTTCCATTCCCACGGTTGCCAAAAACGAAAAAACAGGAAACAGCCTCTTCTGGGGCTGGAGTGGTAGCTCAGCAGTTGGAGTGCTTGTCTGGCATGCTTTGAGGACCTGGGTTCAGACCCCCCAGCACCACATCCACAACTAAGTGTCAGTGAAATGGGGGCCAGATGTAAAAATAAATAAAATTGATTCTTTTTCTTTTTTTCTTTCTCACTGTCCCTTTCTTTAAGAAACAAAACACTGCCTCTTCTTTGAGTTTGGGTCCCCTTTTTTGGTTTTGTGACATAACATGACATTCCTGAACACCTTACCCCCAAGGTTTTCATTTGCTATGGCCAAAAAGGAGGGTGGTGCTTTCTCCAGGCCACACCCCACAGTTACTGCAGAGACCCTGCTCATTCTGCACATGTGCAGTGTAATTTTGTAAGGGGTCAGTTGTGACTGACCGTGGTGCATACCAGAAGACTAGTCAGTGGCTTGGCAGTCCTCTTCAAGGTCCTAGTGGCTCTACTACCCTGCTTATACTTTCATTATAAACAGCAATTTTTCTGTCCCCTACCTGCATCTCCAGTCACACTGGGCTCTCCAGTAGCCAGTGCTTAGTGGTTCTCGTGTGTGAAGGAAGATGTGGCCACTCTAACCTGAGCTGGGCCAGGGATCTGATGATGTGGGGGAAGGCCACTGAGGGGACATCAAGAGGGCCTGCGGTACTGAAGTGTAGGTATAGCAGATAAGAGCAGCTTACCCTTTGGCTGGGACTGGATTCTCATCCCCTTAGTGGCTTATTTTGCCACCCCTGCCCATCATCTAGTTGCTGGCTTAACTTGGGTTGCCCACATTTTCCCTTAGGGTGATCTGGTAGTTACAGTGGTAGCCAATGGCACCCTGTTCTTAAGGCCAGGCCTTCTATAAACCATTTATGGTAAATGCTGTCCAGCTTCCCCTTGATGCATTTTGCATGGTGCTCAGGCTTGTAGTTGAAAACTGCGTTCTCGGTGCAGCTTGTGGGGAGGCCTATGAAACTGATGTGTAGGTATATCAAATGAGAACAGTTTACCCTTTTGGCTGGTTGGCTCGCATTGTTTCCTTCAGTATTTGGTTAGCTGGTTGCAGGCAGAGCATCTGTCTTTATTTATTCCTTTACTAATTTTGTGGCCCATTTAGCCACATAGCACTAACTATAACTAGTAGGGTAACTTACACACAGAAGAGCTGATTGTCACTCAGAGACCTGTTCTTAGGTTGTTCTGCATCCTCATTAAATGTCTTCGTGGCTCCTACCCAGAAGCCCCAGCAAACATTTCCTTGTGTGTTCCTTGGGCTTTGATCAGATTACCAGAATGTGTTGATTGGTTTACCCTAAGTCTACATGTTGTCCTAGTTCTACAGAAATAGGACCAGAGCAGAAGGGAATGTCCCCAGGAGCCATAGGGTCCTATTAACTGTTGAAAGAGTAGTGCAGCTGGTATCCCTGGGTGTGTGCTGATTTAATCATTTCTCCAATGTGATGTCACCAGCAAGTAGTTAGGTCCAGTGCTGGCCCCGGAAGAGTTGCATCTAAAAGGCAAAACAGGGCCAAATGAAACTTAAGGTCTAGATTAAGTGACAGGGTGGTTTGGCGTAGTCAAAGCATGAAGGTCTCAGTACTACAGTTCCAGTTGAATTGTGGATTCTGAATTTGCCTGTAGTCACCCTTGCATTCCTTGCTGTTAATTTGTCTTAATGCAGGTGCCTTTGGGGTACAGCTTTGGAACTCACCGTGGGCTGAGGACTGTATTTCCCACAGAGTTTTCACCTTGCCTGATAATCTTACTGAGGGTTGACTAACTGCCCAGAACTGGCCCTGTGGTTGAGGAGGCAGCATGGTGAGCGTGGTCAGGTGACCTGAACCTACACCCCCCACCAGGCCTCCTGTGACTAGAGCTACAGTTTATCCAGACTTCTGGGCCCAAGAGTTCTGGGTTGGGTCTGATGGTTCTTCTTTTTTTTTTTTTTTTTTTTTAAGAGAGAGGGACAGTGCTCTCACTGAGAAAGAGAGAAACACCTTTATTTAGTTTTTCACATGGCCTTAGTTGCTCTAACACTCAGTTGTGTAAGTGGTGCTGGCGTTTGAACCCAGGTCCTCGTGCTTGCCAGGCAAGCGCCGAAACCGCTGAGCCACTGCTCCAGCCCCCAACACTTTGTTTTGTATGTGATGCTGGGGTTTGAACCTGCATCCTCAGGCATGCCAGGCAGATGTGTAACCACTGAGCCACTACTCCAGCCCCCTGATGGTCCTTCTTTTTCCTCATGTGTCCCCTCCCCCTGGTTAACCTGGGTTACCAGAAGCCGGTATTTGAATTTCCGGGCCTGGCTTCTTCCCTCAGGTTAACTGAAAGGGGTCGGCTCAAGTGAGCTTTCTTTTGCATCCTCCATTTACCCCTGCCTGTATTTCTGAGGGGCCTCTCGGCAAGCATATGAAAATGGACTGTTCCCCCTTTTCCTGGATTTTGGCAGCCTGACAGCGACAGAGGTGGGACACATGTTAACTGTTAGGCCTGTCTGTCAGGAAAAGGTTTGTGAATGGGTACTATGCAACAATTTCTTTTTCTTTTTTAAGAGAAAGTGGGACAATAAGAGACAGAATCAATTTTATTTAGTTTTTCATGGGGTGTTCTTTGCTCTGACACTTTGCTGTGTACATGGTACTGGGGTTCAAACTCGTGTCTTTGTACATGCCAGGCAAGCACTGGAACCCCTGAGCCACCGCTCCAGCCATCAGTCACTTCTATTTTAAAAGAGTGTATTTCCAAGCTTAAAGTTTGCATTTTGAAACTTGCATTGATGATCAAGGAAATATAGCCACTAAAAGGCAGGAGCCTAACTTCACGCCGAAGCATTACTTTTCCAGTGTTGTGTAAGCTCATCCTGCGTTTGCCCATAACCATTTCCCAAAATACTGTTTGGGATTGAAATTGAGTAGAGAAAAATAAGAAATAAACTGGTTTGTTTTTTCTTCAGCAGTGTATGTGTGTGTCGTGGGAAGATCCACATGGTATCAGAGTCAGCAACCACTGGGTCTGACCTCTGAAGGCTGGGCAGTTGTAGAGAGAAATCTCACTGTCATGTTTCCAGCTTCGAAATTCCTGGAGCAGCTCTCTGCCTTGGGCTTGAGGTGGGTTGAGTGGGGGGCCTTGTAGGAAAGTAACAGGGCCCACATGAAGTTTCCAGAAGAAATAGGGTCTGCTATGCAGACAAACAGAAGGTTGCCCCAGGCAGCTGCAGACAATAGGATGAAAAGGATGAGAATTCTGGTGGGAGGGGGTCTGGCATCTTCAGCAGTCTGGTGCTTTTGACAGGTTGTGTCTGCAGTAGATGCTGAAGTGGAAGATCTGAGCATTATCTCTTTGAGCATGTTGCCAACCCCATGTGGAGTTAGCGGGTGTGGCCAGGCAGGTGCTCTTCGTCTGGGGATGCCACTCCTGCTTTAGCACAGTTGACATGGCTTTCTGTCTGCCTGAGCAGTGGGCTCCACCTAATTGGGAAATAGGAAGTGGCATCATCTGCTTTATCAGATGAATTGTCCTCGGGTACCAAATTGCCTCCTGTTTTTGTCAGCCTTAGGTTGTCTTCCTGGGTTACTGCACTATCTCTACGGTGCCATGGGGTTGGGGCTGAATATGCACTCCAGGTAGCAATGATTCAGCCTAAAGGGTGATGCCTGACCCCCATTCCTTTGCATCTTGATGTGTTAGCCTTCCTGTTCTCTCCAAAGCCCTTTCCAAGGATGCCTGCTTCCCTCTGAGCATGTTGGCTTTCTTTAGGTGCTCCACGAGCCCAGGCTCCAAGGTTCATAGTCACAGGCTTTGTAACACTGACTCCCATGCCTTGGTGTCCAGGCAGCCCACTTTTGAGTGGCTGTGCCTTCCTTGGTCTTGGCCGTTACTGTGTTAATCTGCATCCAACATGATGATCTGCAACTCTGGGTCACACTATAGCCATCCTGCGCGTTCCCTTTCCTTCAAGCTGGATCTTGTGGGAAGGGCACAGAACTGAGGGCAGGCAGTCCATGCTCTTCCCTTTGTACCTCTTCTTTGCCAGCTTCAGATCTAGTGCCTGCAAACCCAGATTAAATGTTTCATTTTCTCTAATGTGGTCCTGTTCCTTACTGTACAGTCTGGTTTTTTTGTTTTTTTAAGAGAGAAAGAATCAATTTTATTTTATTTTTTTCCAGCTGGCCTCCATTTCTCCAACACTTGGTTGTGTATGTGGTGCTGAGGTTCAAACCTGGATCCTCGCACATGCCAGACAAGCATTGCAACTGCTGAGCCACCATTCCAGTCCTATCTCAGTGGCATATAATGGAAAAGTATGTGTGTGCCATGAGTGCGTGTACATGTTTGTGTTGCAGTACTGGGGATTAAACCCAGGGATGCTTTGCCACTGAGCTACATACCTTAACCTTTTTATTTTTTATTTAGAGGCAGGGTCTTGCTAAGTTGCCAGGGCTAGTGTCAAATTTACAGTCCTCTTTCCTTAGTCTCCTGAGTCTGAGATTACAAACTTGTGCAACTGCACCCAGCCATGTAGTGGTGTAGATAGTATTTTTGGTAGAAGACTTGGGCAGAATGATTTGTAACCTCAACTCTACCGTTCACTTTGCACCCCTGGATGAGGTTAGGTTTGCAGCCTTTGTTTTCTCAGGAGAAGGATGTAACTACCAGAACTTAAGAAGGCTGTTGAGAACGGAATATGGTCCCAATCCTGAAGTGTCGAGGGTACTGACAGTGCGTGGTAGCTAATAATGCACAGGGTTGGTGGTGAGCAGCCCATCCAACTTGTGTGGTCCTCCTGATCTCTGGAAGAACTACCTGAGAACTACCCCTCAACCAATCTGATGCTGTTGGATGGTTAGTAATGTAGTCTGGTCAATCACAAAGCTACATCTTCCTGGCCAGTGATTGATTTAGGAATGGACCCATGACCATGTGAAAATGGTAGCACTTTGCTGGTGGAGTTAGGGGAGACCTAAGTGGGAGAGTTGCTGTTGTTTTAAGCAGCTGTTGGATTCTGCTGCTTAAAAACATCTTGCTCATTAGTGAGGCCAACACAGAAGCATGGGGAGAGTTACATCCCCATGGCCCAGCTAGTCAAAGGTGAACTCTGCCCTGAAGTTTGAACTAAGTGAGCCCATGGCTTGCTTTCTCGTTTGTGCCCATTTGAACAGGCTTTCAGTCACTTGCAGCCAAGAGAGTTGGGACAGAATCATTCAAGCACATGGTACCCCATGCTCTGGCACAGGTAACCTCTACTTCTCTTCTGTTCCAGCCGTGTTCAACAGCTCATCAGTCCTGACCTGCTCATGTGCCATCAGCTAATTGCCCACCCTCCCTTCTTCTCTTCCACTTGCCTTCAGCCAGTTCCTCTTAGCCTCTCTCAGCAAAGTCAGTGTCGGTTGTCTCAAGAGAGCTGTCAACAGCACTGCCTTCTGACTGCTCCTGAGATCCTGGTCTGATCTTTCCCACAACACCTTCTTTAACCTGTTTGGCATGTTTATTTTACTCCTTCCCCAACTTCCCTTGAAGGTAAGGACTCGTTAGTTCTTTTCTTGATGGTGTACAGTGAGCCCATTCATTTTGTTAGGGCCAATAACCAATTTATGGGTGGGTATATGCCCATTGCTTACTTTAAGCTATAGCTAAACACAGTCATGCCTAACTTGCGAAGACTGAGTTAGGTTTGGTGTAAGAATTAAGGTCTAATGGGCCTGGGCCATTAGGGTGACTGGACTTGGCAGGTCCCCTGGAGGAAATGCCCCACTCCTGTAATGGCTGCTTGGCCCTTACCAGCTTTACCTCTTTGGGCCCTGCTGTGTGGCATGATCTGCATGTAGACAGTGATCCTGTGTTACGTATGTTTCGCAGTTCACCTGAGTGTGGAGATTCCTGAGGCTGTTGACAGGCCCTGGTGTCACAGTGAACCCCTCAGGCCTACATGGGCCTGAACATGCTTCTTCCTTTCCTTAAGCCAGGAATTCCCCTTGGAAGGAAGTTTCAAACCCCAGCATGGAATCTTCTGGTCTTGCTCAGTTGCTTCCACCTTGGTGACCTTGGAGTGCATCATTTAATATATCCAAGTCTGAGTCTCTTATGTGTCTCTTACATGGTCTACATGGGGCTGATGGTGCTGTCACCTCGTGGATTAAGATGTTTTAAATGCCTGGTATAGTGGCCTCTTTAGTCACTTAGCTCATGAGGGAACTGGTACTGTCTTCCTCAAGGTCATGTAGTTGCAAGGGTCCAGGGCAAAATAACCTTATCAGTGTTTGATAGACTTGCAGGATGGAGTTCTGTTCCCAAGCCTGGAAGGCCTGAATCTTATGAAATCTAGTGACCAATCCCACTTAACAAACCAAGGACCTAACATCTTTGGTATAAATCTTTATAAGGGACAGCACTACTTTATCTTTGGACTATGAAAAATGATTGTGAGGACAACAGCAGCAACTCTGTGTGCTCTCTCTCTGCTGGAGTTATCCTGCTTCATAGGTGAAGACACTGAGGAGTGGTGAGGTGAAGCAGTTGGCAGCTGCACAGCTAGGAACCGTGACCTGGTTGTGTCTGCCCTCAGAGCCTTCAATTTCATATGAAACAACACTGTCGCCTACTGCAGAGAGAAGAGGGTTCCTGTGAAGCTAGTGTACCCCATGAGTTGGACTGTATACTTCTAGGGCCTTGGGTTACCTGTGCTTTCTGCAGAGCTTGAGGTGTGCAGTTTTCTCCCACTTGGGAAGTTGAGAAGGAGGTTGTGCTTGGGCTGCCATGAGTACGCAGAGGGTCTGCTCTCCCTCCTCCAGCCAGATATGGCTTCTCTTTTTCCTTTTTAAATTTCTGCCTCAGCAACCACTTTTTCTTTTCTTTTTCTTTTTCTTTTTTTTTTTAAGAGAGAGGGAGAGAAAGAGAATCAATTTTATTTATTTTTCGTCTGGCCTGTTTCTCCCATACTTAGTTGTATATGTGGTTCTGTGGTTTGAACCTGGGTCCTCATGCATGCTAGGCAAGCGTTCTACTGCTGAGCCACATCTCCAGCCCCCATTAAGTCTTTTCCTGTGGAGAAAAAAATCTCATCGCTAAAGTGTTGATTGGTGGATGGGACTTAACACCAATTGAAAGTCCCCAAGTGAAGGGAGATGTACGGGAAAGAAAGGGAAAGAAAGCTATGTAACGTGTGTGGTTTTGAAGTCAGACCTGGGTTTAGATCTCTTAAACGTCTGTCTCATAGCTATGTGTCCTTGGACAAATTCTGCCAAATATTTGCACATCAGCCTTGTCCTCTGTAGTGGGAGGAAATTTCTGTCCCACTGCAGGTAAACGGTGACCTAGGGAAAATTTCATGCTATTGAGTAGGTGCTAAATATGCTTATGCCCCTTCCCACTGTTTCCCAGGAAGACTTTGTAGACGCTTAACTTTGGTTTTCATGGATGCTGTGTTTTCTCAATGGTAGTCTTTTCCTTTAGTGTCAGTAATGAACAGTTCCAACAGAGTTGAGTAATTTTAGGCATTTCTTAAAGTTCCCCAGTGCGGGGAACCAGGGGGACATTGGTTGTGGAGCAAAATCACAGATTTGAGGAAGGAAACACAAACTTCTTTGGAAGAGATTCTTAGGTTGAAACTTGCAATCAAGTTAAAACCTGCCTAGACTTTGCCAGATCTCTCTGTGCTCTACTTAAACACAGAGGTGACCAAACTAGAAATTTGCTTGTGTGAAATTGTTTTTAAGAAGAAGCATCCTGGGTTGGAGCGATGGCTCAACAGTTACAGTGCTTGCCTGTTGTGTGCAAGGATGCAAGTTCGGACCCCAGCACCACGTACACAACAAAGTGTCAGAGCATCGGAGGCCACATGAAAAACTAAATAAAATTGATTCTTTCTCTCGCTGCCCCTCCCTCTCTTTAAAAAAATAAAAATAAAAAGCAGCATGCTCATATGGAGAATATAGTCACAGTCAACATTAGCAATCACAAGATCTCAGAGCCCGTGAACAGAAAAATACTGATGTAATTAGTACTCTGAAAATAAGCTTTGTACTTAAACATGTGGCAGGTAATCTCGACTGGACCTTAGCCAGCCCATGGCTGTTTTGTATCTCCCAGCCCATCTCCTACCACACCCACTTACCCCCATGCTACCTTGCTGGCAGGAGTTCAGAGGTACTGTCACCCTTTGGAAACTATTTATGTAGCAAGAGACATGGACTTGTTCATGTCCTTTGACCCAGTAATTTTACTCTTGGAAGCTTACTTACAAATGATGATTTTAAATAACAATGTTAATGGATATGATTGTACAGTAACCGTTATTCATATTACTATTTAAGTGGCGGAGAAGCTGAGGAAACATGGTACATCCACGGAATTGAATAGCATAGAGCCATCTATGAAGGATGACTCTCAAGTCTCGGTAGAAAAATGAGTAGGCTTGGCCATGAAGTGGGGAAGGAGCAGTTTTGATAGAAAAGGAATTGGAATAGGCACAGAAATGAGAATGTGAGGTACAATATAAAGCGTTGGTGTTGGTTGGAACAGTGGGAACCAACTGGGGTTTTGTTTGGACCCACCGTCCCACACTACATTGTCCTTTCAGTTAACTTGTAAAAAATGAAAATAAAAGTAGACTGCTTCACCTGAAGAGCACTCGAGAACTCTTGAGAGCAGTCTGCTCTGGAGTGGATGGCGGCCTCTGTACTGCAGCCTACAGAGAGGGTTGTTTCCTCTCTGGGGCATTTCCAGAAGGTGCAGGGCAGTGATGTGCATGTTTGACTCCAGTGCTCAGGACAGGTGTGGACTCCTGGGTTCTCCATTGCAGGCAACACACTGTTGTCCCTGCCTCCTGCCTTCCACAGGTTTTAATCCTTCAGCCCACCTGTAAGTCCCAGCAGCTTTCCCATCAAAGTGTGTGTTCTCTTTCCTCCAAGCTTTAGCCATCTACCTACTGCGAAGATTCCCTCTTGCCTTTAACCACACAAATAACCAGATGGCACCACTCTCGTTTCCCATTGTTGCTTGGTTTTCCGTACCCTTAGAATGGACACAACTGCTGCTTATTGCCAGTATCTGCAGCTGCTACAGAATTTGAACACACTTCTTTTCTCATCTTAACTGTGTGATGGCCTAACTCCTTTAGGCCTCTCCCAGCCACTCATGGTCGGAGCCCTATGCCCTCTGCCATGTACACTGCCTCTCCTCTTTGATGTGATGTGACATACACAGGAAATGATGGTGTCTGCTGGGTCAGATGGAGATGGGAGTGGGAGGGAAAATACATGCATTAACTTTTCTTCCATATAAATTTTAAGAAAATGAAGTACAGAGTATTAGAGAACATTTTAAATACTGAGCTGGTACTGAATAGCACTAATCTTCTTTTAAAGAGGAGTATTTATGTCCACAAACACTTTTATATGTTAGGATGCAGAACTTGTTTTATTGGTTTGCTTTTTGCAATTCATGTGAAGAAATTTTGCTTGCACAGAAGGTAATAAAACAGCTTTTTTTAGTAAACATTTTAAAATTTATG
>PVKS010005901.1:66237-82126 GCA_004027875.1 Aplodontia rufa
TTTTTTTTTTTTTTAAAGAGAGAGGGACAGTGAGAGAGACAGAGAGAAACAACTTTATTTAGTTTTCACATGCTCTAACACTCAGTTGTGTACGTGGTGCTGGGGTTTGAACCCGGGTCCTCGTGCTTGCCAGGCAAGCGCCGAAACCACTGAGCCACCACTCCAGCCCCTATACTTTTTTTTTTTTCTTAAGAGAGAGAGACAGTGAGAGAGAATTTTATTTAGTTTTTCTTGTGATTTTCATTGCTCTGACAGTTCGTTGTATACGTGGTGCTGGGTTTGAACTCAGGTTCTTGGGCATGCCAGGCAAGCGTCTTAACCTCTGAGCCACCGCTCCAGCCCCATCCTCTCTATACTTAAATAATTTCTGTGACTTTATAACACAATTTAAAAGCTGTATAAATAGTTGTTTTGCTGTGTTGTTAGGGAATAATTACCAAAAAATTGTGTTTACTGCTTTTAATTTTGCTGAGCTTTTCTGTCAACTTATGAGTGCGGATTGGCGTTTTGTTTATATTGAATTAAGTGATGGCTTTGGTGAATTGGGTACTGTAAGGATATTTCATTTGTGCTGTTCTCAGTGTAACAGCCTTGGGCATGATGCACTTAAGTTTAATCTTCATTATTAACATTTCTTCCATCACTTTTTTTTTTTTAAAGAAAGAGGGATAGTGAGAGAAAGAAAAAAAATCAGTTTTTTCTAGTTTTTATGTGGCCCTCACTGCCGCGACACTCTGTTGTGTACATGGTGCTGGGACTTAAACCTGCAACCTCCCACATGCCAGGCAAGTGCTGTAACCTCTGAGCTACTGCTCCAGCCCCTCCATCACTTTTTAAAGTCCAAATTCCAGAGGTTGGCACACTTTCTGTGAAGGGCACGTAGTAAATATTTTCAGCTGTATAGGCCGTATAGCAAAAGGGTCTCTGTCAGAACTCTTATTTTTGTAGTACAGAAATGTCTGTGGACAATATGTATATGACTGTATTCCAATAAAACTTTATGTGGATAACATTATGTTAATGTGAATTTTACCTCATAAAACAATATATTGATTTTTAAAAAGGTAGCTTTACTTACAAATACATTGTTACGGATATGGTTTAGGAGTTTGTAGACTTTCTGTTCCAGAACTCATAGAATCAAGTCATGACTTACACCATTTGCCCATTTTCATGGTGTAAACAAATGTTCCCACCACAGCTGATTTTGTGCCACTAATTCAGCCTTGCTAGTTGGGGTGTTGGTGATACTCTGTGGCATACTATTTCCTCCATACCAATGCAAACGTCGTGAATAACCTCAAAAACCAAGATGGCAAATACAGTAAAATAGCAGGAAGTAATAAGTTTGGAGTACTGCGTCTCCTTTGTTTTCAGTAGAACTTAATTTTACGTTTATGTCATTTACATTTGTTTTTCTTTTAAATTTTAAGACAGGGTCTCATTAAATTGCTTAGTGCCTTGCTAAATTGCTGAGGCTGGCTTTGAACTGGCAATCCTACTGCCTCAGCCTCCTGAGTTGCTGGGATTACAGGTGTGTGCACTGCGCCTGGCTGTCATTTGATTTTTAGTAATGGTTCCCAGGTTTCCTGGAATTATCACCAGAAGCTTTCAGAGGGTGCTACCGGAGCCAGCTCCAGCACACGACTGGTTAAGTTCCTGCCCTTTTGCAGGCTTGGATGGTGAAGGGCGTAGCAACTCCAGAAGAGCAGAAGCATCTGGCCCAGGCCTGGAGCCTCCCCTGCCTAGACTCATTGCCCCATGGCTTGCTTGCTGTGCTCTGCTGTGGGCCACAGGTTTCTTGTCTAGGACAGTGTCCATGCCTTTACAGTTGCCTTCTGGAAGGGTTCTCTCTGTGTCTTGTTAGCTGTGCTCAGCAGCCTCTGTCAGTCCACAGTGAGCCTTCTGCCCTGAATTTGGCAATCTGCTGGCTCTAGGCTCTTCACTGCTGTAGATTCTATCCGGGGCTCTGGGGTTGATGTGGCCATCTCTACTGGTGGCTTTTAAGTGCAGCCATGTGACCTAGTTTGCTTGTCTGTTGCTTGCCTCCCCCAATACGAATAACGTAAGCACTGGGCGGTAAGGGCAGGCCAGAGCTCTGTGGCCCCCTGACTTGCTCCTCAGACATGCATGATTTGCTTAGATTCTTGTCCCTGCTCTCCCAGGTGCAACAGTTGCAGGGTGGACTAGCATCAGTGAAGGCTTTGCATGCTTGGCCTCCCCCCCCCCCCCCAACCTTGAGCAGCTCCATCTTCTGGCCTCCTTTCTCCTCTCAGATTGTGGCAGTCACTCTTGCTAATAACTTCACCACTGGGTCATAAAAAAATTGCACTAGGTTTCTGCATGGCTGATGCTGTGCACACCGATTTATTGCATCTTCAGGTTGATTTTTTTTCTTTGTTTGGGTGCTGGGGATTGAACCCAAGCCACATCCCCAGCCCCCGTTTTTTTTTTTTTTGTTTGTTTGTTTTTTTTTAAAGAGAGGGACACTGAGAGAGACAGAGAAAGAGAGAAGCAACTTTAGTTTTTCACATGGCCTTCATTGCTCCAGCACTCAGCTGTGTACGTGGTGCTGGGGTTTGAACCCGGGTCCTCGTGCTTGCCAGGCAAGCGCCAAAACCGCTGAGCCACCGCTCCAGCCCTCAGCCCCCGTTTTTAATTTGAGGTAGTGTCTTGCGAAGTTGCTGAGGCTGACTTTGAACTTGTGATCCTCCTGCCTCAGCTGCTGTGATTACAGGTGTGCACCACCGTGCCGGGCCAGGTTGCTTTGTCCTATCTCTGCCAGCCTCATTCATGGGGCCAATCTCTGGAGACTTTAGTTACAATGCCTACAAGGCACAGCTCCTGACCTTGCATACCCTTAGATGAGCCCAGGTGCGCAGCTTCCAGCTAATCTGCTCTAGGAGAGGTGGAGCTGCAGGTTGGCCTTGTGATACTAGTGATCTGAATTTTGAGTGAGGGAAGGAGGAGGACTGGTCTGTCGGAATGACAGCTATTTCTACATACACACACCTGCACACTCTGGTGCAGAGCTTCAGCTCTTTGTAACCATCAGTTCAATAAGAAGATAAATGTAGGAAAGTGCTTTGTGACTGGCTAGGTGCTGTGTGGCCATTGGCTGCTTATTTCTGAGGGGCTTCTAGTTGCAGCATAATTTTTCCCCCTGACACTTCACATCACCATTTATTATTTATTTTCCTTGTTTGTGGGTGATTCTGAAATCATGTAGTTTCAGTCAGCCTTTTTGTTGCTGTGACTTGCAGCCTAAATTCTTTAGCGCCTTCCTCCTGGTGCTCTGGGATCTGCCTGCTGGTACCCTTCATCCTCAGCATCCTCACCTGCCCCTTTCCCTTGTTGCAGCCTGCCCTGAGAAACTTGGCGGTTCCACACTTGGCAAGGTGCTCTTGTGCCTGTCTCCTCTTCTGCAGCTTTTGATGTGCATGGGTAGGACAGTGGACAGGCAACCTGGGATGCCTGCCTGCTCCACAGATATTCTTGCTGACATCAGCCTTTACATGTGGCAGATGAGTACTAGCAAAGAATAGGCATGTCTTTTGTGCCCTCCACCTCATGGCTCCTCTTTGTCTATTCTTTGTCCTTTTCTCCTTTTCAAGGACTTTTCATTCCCCTTGTGACCTGAGACTTCATCTCAATCCAAGGACCCCCATGGCATCTCATTAAGGTCCTGCTCACCACACTGACATCTCAAACTTTTGGGACTTTCCTGCCATACTTTTCTGACTCTATCTACCCCTTCCCCCATTTAACAATTATCTTTATAGAAGTATACTTTGCATACAATAAAAATGTACCTATTTCAGGTGTGCATTTTGCCACGGAAGTCCCTCATCAAGCAAATAGGCATCTATCTTGTACTTTATAATATTCGAAGCAACATTTTCATTCATTCTGACAAATTTAGACCTGTGTGAAGACTACTGACAAGATATGAAATATTTCCATCACTTAAAAAGCTCCTTGGCTCTGCTGAGGGTTACCACGTATCTCCAACTTACCCCCACTCTTGAGCCCTGATGGTGTGTGCTTATCAGGGTATCCCAGATTGGTACTGGTTCTGCAATCCTTGATGGGAAGGTTGTGCTGTTACCTCCTTTCCAGTGGGGCAGATGAGGTTCAAAGAGCCCTGGGACAGATGAGTATTTCCCTAGCCTGGTTGATACCTCTAAGTCTGTTTCTCCATTTTAAAAATCATACATGCACGCACGCACGTACCTTGCCCCATTGTTTTAAGACTGTATCTTTCCAGTGGGTGGCTCCTGGGGATGGATAAATGGGAGGTTACAGTAGCTGAGAGTCATTCTCTGACTTCTGTGGCCAGGGTGAGCATACATCTTATCGTCCAGACAAGGACAGTTTTTTGGCTTAAGCACTTTTTAAAAATTACCCAGGGGGCTGGAGAGGTGGCTCAGCAATAGAACACTTACCTGGCATGAGTTGAGGACCCAGGTTTGAACCCCAGTACCATATACACAACTAAGAAAACAAAACCAGATAAAAAATTAAAATTTACCCTATTTATTTATTTTAAGGGGGGGAATTTTATTTAGATTTTCATCTGGCCTTTTTATCTCCAACACTTAGTTGTGTATGTGGTACTGGGGTTTGAACCTGGGTCCTTGCTTACCCCAGGCAAGTGCTCATCAACTGCTGCGCCACTGCTCCAATCTTCTCCCTCTCTTTAAAAAAGAAAGAAAAACCCAGGATAATAGGTAGAAGCAGGTGTGACCCAGCAAACCTGCCCTATTGTCATCTTGCACGACCCTAGTGTCTGTTTTAAAACTATGTGCCTGTGGGCATTGTTTGCTTAGAAGCAGTGTGAGAGTGTGCAGGACACACTCACAGTGACTGGCAGTCCCTGAAGAGCCCCCAAACTCAGCCTCAGCCCATGCATCCAGGTGTGGCCCTGTACTTGTACTCTCAGGCCTGCCTGCACTATATCCTCTGCCTGAAATGCTTTCTTTCCTTTCATTCTCACTGATTTTTCAGTACACAAGCAGTAAATAATCCTCCTTTCAAAATCAAACCATTTGGGGGTGGAGCAGTGTCAGCAGTTACGGTGCTTGCCTGGCATGTGCGAGCACACGGGAGTGCAAAAACCCCAGCACCACATACACAACAAAGTGTCTGAGGAATGAAAGCCACATGAAGAACTAAATAAAAACTGTTATTCTCTTTCTCTCTCTCTCACTGTCTTGTCTTTCTTAAAAAACCAAAACAAAACAAAAAAACCCCAATCAAACCATTTAAGTTATGGCTAAGGCTTCCTGAAAAGACCCATGTTGTGTGTGGGATATGTACTGCTATGGAACCCTGGGTGATTGTGGGGGATGGGGGAGGCAGGCACTGGGGATTGAGGCTAGGTGTGCTTTACCACTGAGCTACATCCACAGTCCTTTCTATTGTTCATTGTGAGACAGGTTCTTACTGAGTTGCCCAGGCTGTTCTCAAACTTGAGATTCTTGTGCCTTAGCCTCCGGAATCACTGGAATCAGTGTGTTCCACCATGCCCAGCTGTTTGTGCTTTTAAATATATTCTGATACACGGCAGTCATTCCTCAGCTATCTCATTTCCCAGCTCTTGGTCCTCGTAACTCCTTGGGGGTCCTTGTTATGGATCTCATGCACTCCTTTAATCACAGCATAGTATTGCATGGTCGGAGCTATTTCATTATGATGGATCTGGCTTCCGGAGGTTTGCTTATAAAAGGATACTTTGTGGATATTCCTGTGCCTGCTTCACAGTGTACCCAAGGGAGTCTCTCTACTCAAGTGTTTAGATCTGTCAGTCAGGCAGTAAAAATGCTGGTTGGTTGTTTTTATGGTGACAGACCTGCAGGGGAGATTTCCCTGGGTACACCTTGCAGGTAGGGTGGGTGACCTCCATTGCTGCTGTGCTCAGAGCCTCTGCTTGTGCGATAAACTCTCCAACCTCTGGGCCCCATCAGCACTACTTTTTTTTTTTTTTTTTTTTTTAAGAGAGAGGACAGTGAGAGAGACAGAGAAAGGGGGAAACAACTTTATTTAGTTTTTCACATGGCCTTAGTTGCTCCAACACTCAGTTGAGTACGTGGTGCTGGGGTTTGAACCCGGGTCCTCGTGCTTGCCAGGCAAGCGCCAAAACCGCTGAGCCACCGCTCCAGCCCCCCCATCAGCACTACTGGGCCAGAGACCCTTCCCAGACACCCCACCTCCCCTGGTCCCCATTCCTTTACAGCTAAGGCTAGGTGTGGGAAGGCGTAGGCAGATAGGACTGGCATTGGCTCCAGGAGGCCTGTTGGGCTAAACAACAGTGCCTGTCCATGTGTCTCCCACATACTGAGGTAGCCAGAGTTACAGCCCTGCTGTTAATTAATGTCCCTGAGGGGTTGAGATCTGTCACCCTGAATCTTCTGTAGCTCCCATGTGACACTTCTTTATTCTTCAGAAAGGTTCTTGACCACTTGTAAGCATGTTTGGTTTAACTGTAGCTCTAGAGCTGTGATTTCCATGATTCCCCCTGCACAAATTGCCACCATGCACGGCTATTTCCTTCCAGAAAGTGATCACCATGTTTATCTTAGAGGTATGGAAGATCATCCAAGCGGGTGACTTGCTTGGGACCTCCTAGCAGGAGATTGTCCTGGTCTTGGTTCCAAGGCCAGCCCTTCCCTTCCTCCTCTGGCCGCCCCAGGCATTTGTCATTCTGCTCTGGTCTGGCGAAGAGGACCAGAGGGCCCTGGAGTGATTTGGAGGATGGACCTGAGGAATGTCCTAGCAGAAGCACCTTCTCTGAGCTCAGGCACTGACACCTCTGTCAGGGCCCCGAACTGTTTGTTTGTTTTTAATTTATTGTGGTCAAATGCATCACATAAAATTTAATTCTCGTGTTTTAAAATGTTCACTTCAGTAGTGTTAAATGGGTTCATAATGCTACATAGCTGACAGCACCACAGAACTGTTTTCATCTCTTTAAACCAAAACTCTCTACAAATTAAACACTCTACATTTTTCCTCCCTGAGCCCCTGACATCTTTTTTTTTTTTTTTAAAGGAAAGAGAGGACAGAGAGAGAGAGAGAGAATCAATTTTTATTTAGTTTTTCATGTGGCTTTCCTTGCTCTGGCACTTAGCTGTGTATGTGGGTGCTGGGATTTGAACCCATGTACTCACCAATGCTGGGCAAGCGCTGTAACTGCTGAGCCACCACTCCAGCCCCTCCCTGACATTTTTTATTCTACTTTTTGTCTGTACAAATGTGACTCTTCTAGATATCGTGTGTACGCTGTATCACACAGGATTTGTCCTTGTATGACTGGCTTGTCTCACTTACCACAATGTCCATCTACATTGTAGCTTGTGTCAAAATGTCCTTCCCTTTTTTTTTTTTTTTAAATTTTGGCACTGGAGATTGAACCAGGGACACATGACAACTGAGATATATCCCAGTCTTTTTTAAATTTTTTTTTTAATTTTGAGAAAGGTTCTTGCTAATAAGTTGCCAAAGCTGGACTCTTCTCAATCCTCTTGTCTCAGCCTCCTGAGTAGCTGGAATTACTGGCCTGAAATACTGCATCCAGCTAGAAACCTTCCTTTTAAAAAAGCTGAATAATACTCCGTTGTGTGGGGGCTGGAGCAGTGGCTCGGGGGGTTACGGTGCTTGCCCAGCATGCGCGAGTACACAGGTTCAAACCCCAACACCATGTACACAACTAAGTGTCAGAGCAATGAAAGCCATGTGGAAAACTCCATAAAAATTGATCCTCCCCCCCCCCCCCACACTGTCCTTCTCTCTTTAAAAAAAAAATACTGTGTTGTATGGATGGACCACATTCGTCTCAGGGGACTCTTAGGCTGCATTCACGGTTTAGCCGTTTACGCACTTGGGTCTGCAAGTGTCTGTTGGAGTTGAACACACAGAATTGGGGCTGCCTGCAGCTTTTTGTTGCTTTTAGAGAGAGGGAGAATGAGAATTTTATTTAGTTTTTCATCTGGTTTTTATTGCTCCGACACTTAAGTTGTGTACGTGGTGGCGTTTGAACCTGGGTCCTCGTGCTTCGCACGATACCTGCGAGCCACACTGCTCCACCCCCTATAGCTTTTGTTTTTGAATTGTGTCTAGAAGATTGCTGGAGGAAACCTAGAAGCTTGGGAATGGAAGGTGTGGCCCTCAGGGACAGGTAGGGTGGAGAAGCCTGGGGTGTGTCAGCTTTGGGCCCTGTTCAGTTGAGATTGAAGGGACGGGTCAGTTGGGAACTGCGTCCAGTTCCAGTCGGTGTACTGGACTTGAGGAAGACTGTCGCCTCAGGATCGCTGTGAAAAGGAATGTGACCTGTTTTGGTCACATTTCTTTGTCTTTGAGAACAGGATGTTTTCCATTTGGCCCCATATTTTTTTCTTCATGGTCCATAGTATGTTGGTGTCTCAGAATAACTGAATGGTGATCCAGAGGAATTTGGGCTCAGAACCTCACATAAGTGCATGAATGTGCAAGCATACTTCTCCAAGGTGTGCTCACAGCAACTCCCTGATGTCCACCTAATGGGTAGCAGTGGCTAGCAGCGTCCTTCAGTCCCACTGTCAGCCTCTGTCTTTTCTGCCCCATGCCTACAGCCCGCCTCCCCTCTGAATCGTGGAGCACATCCCCACCTTCCTGCCCCTCACCATCTTCCTTCCTGAGGCCAGGCAGTGCTTGCTCAGCTGTGATCCCTCCACAGGCAGTTAGAGCGTGCAGTCTGACTGTGTCTTCCTGGGCTGAGCATGACTTGGATCCATTCTTTTGCCTGCCCATGTCCACCCTCTGCAGCTGGCCTCATGCACTCTGTTGCTCTGTGTCCTCTAGTTGCATGTGCTGTCTACCCACCCCTACAGGTCATGGTCATACCTTCCAAATCTGGCCTGTAGACTCCCACTTACTCTTCAGGCCTTCTCAAAGACTCCCTCTGTCCCCCTTCTGGGAAGCCCCATAATACCCTTGAGCATTCATGGTCACAGCCCCACCCGCCTGCTCTGTTTGAAGTACTTTAATCTTGCATCTGCCCAGTGAGGCCAGGAGCTCCTTCAAGGCCGCGGCTGTGCTCTGTCTATGTTGCTGAGAGGAACTGAGTGTGTAGAAAAGAGCCAGTGCTTAGGAACCAGGTTGCCTGGGCCCCAGCCCCAGCTGTATGACCACAGGCAGATTAGGCGGCCTCTCTGTCTTGTGCTACCCGTAAAAAGGCACAGTCATTTGTAAAATATTCTTAATGAATATAAAAGTGCCCACTCTGAGGCTGTGGAGAACTGGCCTTTTCTTCCAGTGGGTCTTCTAGAAGAGCTCCTACAACAGCGTGACCTGCAGGCTAAGTTTTTATTTTTTATTTTTATTTTTAAAGATAGAGGGGGGATGGAAAGAGAATCATTTTTATTTATTTTTTTTTCATTTGGCTTTTGTTTCTCCAACACTTAGTTGTGTATGTGGTGTTGGCGTTTGAACCTGGGTCCTCACACATGCCAGGCAAGCGCTCTAACACTGCTCCAGCCACTCAGGCTTAGTTTTGGTAGTAACTGTTCAGGAGAGAGGACCCTGAGGCCTCGTCTCATGCTGGGACTAGTGTTAGAGATGCAGCAGGAAGACCGTATTGAAAGCCACTGGCTGGAGGTGAGGGTCCTGGAGAGCAAATATGGGCTTGGAAAGTAGGGCCAAGACTTTTTTTTTTGCACAGTACTAGAAATTGACATGCTAAGCAAGCATTGAGCTACATCCCCAGCCCTTTTATATTGGTACAGGGTTTGGCTGAGTTGCCCAGGCTTGAATTTGTGATCCTCCTGCCTCAGCCTCCCAAGTAGCTGGATTATTACAGGCATGTGCCACCATGCCTGGTAGGGCTGAGATTTTTTTTTTTGATGGGGCTTCTGGGGGCTGGTGAGGGTAGGGGCAGATGTCAAGTTCCTGGCCAGATGTATGAGGCATTCTTTGCATGTTATTGACCAGTATGCAGTTGGAGGATTCTGGGAGCATTACAGGGCTTACCTATAGAGAGGCCAGGTTCCCCCTTTACTCCAAGGCTCAGTACACCTATGGACTGAAGTGGATTCCGAGGCCAGATCAAAATTCAGGGGCAGGACCTGGGTTATTGATTACTGTTTGACATTGGCAAGGTAGGGCTTAGTATCTGCTGTTCCTTCCTTCACACTGTTGGGGACCCAGGGCTCTCTGCCAAGGATAGAAGCAGAAACCTAGGCAATGTAAGGCAATGTGTGACTGGGGGCAGGAGGGAGCTGCTGCACAGACACCTCAGAGCAAGGCCCAATGGGGTACCTGGAGAAGATGGTATACTATAGCCAGGGATTTGGCTGATACTAGGCTCCTGGGCTGGAGTATTCCCTACTTGGAGTAGTCTGTCCCCCCAACTCACACGTAGGGGCGCACTGGAGGGCCAAGGGGTGCGATTTGCAGCCAGCTGGGTCTGGCCTCCCAGTGCTTTTAAGTGCCCTTGGTGGTAAGACTTCTGCGTGGGGCCTCAGGGAAGACACTTTGCACACAGTGTCTCTCTCCAGCTCTCAGAGTACTCCATGGCACTGTCCCTTCTACAGAGAGACTCAGCTGCAGAGAAAGGGAAGTAGTTTAGCTAGCCCCACTGCAGGTGCTACAGTGGAACCCCTTTCCAGCCCTAGGCCCGTGATGTGCTTGAAGGGCCTTTGGGTGGGCACTGGTTGGCAGGAGGGGATAGATCTGAGAGAATCAGGGAGCTCAGAGGTGATGGGAACTGCCGCCCAACATCTTCCCTACGCTGCAGACTCCTGGCACACCCCAGCTTCCTCAGGGCTCACAGCCCCCTCTGCACCTCTCTCTTCTCCCTGACCCCATGTCTGTGTATGAGCATGCATATCTCACCTGCTGGAATATTTTGCCTATCTCCACCAGCAGGAGCAGGTCTTTGGGAGCCAGGGCTTGAGAACTGTTCCCCACCTCTAGTCACTGTTCTGAGTGACCTGTGCAGGACTGGACACACAGCGGGCACCAGTCATGGATTGGTTGAATACCTGGCACTCCCAGAGAAGGCCCCCCAAAGAAGTTCTGAAAGAGTAAGGAGGACTCACAGAGGGAAGGAAGGCAGCAGTGCTTCAGGGCTTTTTCCCAGTCCCCCCCCCTCCGCCGCCCCTCTAATGTGGGGTTCAGGGTAAGAAAAAGGAGTGTTTGGGAGAGCATGGCCCTGCTCTTCCCTCCAGCTGCTGCTCCTTGTCTGCTTCCTGCACATCCCGGAGACGTCTTGAGTCACATCAACAACACACATCTTTTTGTGCGATGTGTGGGTTTGTCTGGGCGGGGCAAAGTCTACAGTTCTCTGAAGGGTCTAAAGATGTGAGTGGGTGAGGGGGATCAGTATTTCCCACCATGAAGAGGACTTTTTGGATTTGGAAAGAAGCACATTTTTTGGTTCTTACAACTGTGCATTTGTTTAGATGGATCCAAGGGGAAAAAATGCAAGCAGCCATATATCATCCAAGGCCAGATGTTCTTGCTTAGAATAAAAGTAATGTGGACAAATTTAAAGGGCAACCAAGAGAAAATGGTCCTGTGGCATACAGAGCCCTGACCTAACAGCGATCTCTTCCCGAGAGCCTGGGGACCTGTAGGGTCCCTCCAGGAGCTGCCTGGGACCGTGTGTTATCTGTAGGAGAGGTTTGAGATGTTTGGAATCAAGAGATTTGGTCTCACTTCTCTTCTCCTCAGGATGCGTACTGTGTTATTTCCTTTCACTGCTGGTTTTATGCTCGGGAACGTTATCCCAGTTGTCAGCTACTGTCGGACTCACTAATGTCGTTATATCACATTTTCTCCCTGACAGTTTTCCCGAAGCTTATTGGACAATGGGCACAACATGGCTTATCTCATGTGCCAGTGTTGGAAGTGAAGTCTTCGTTTGTTGTACATAGAGCAGGGTCTGTGGCCCTGTGGAGTGCCAGGATAGCAGGGCAGAAAACTAGAGCGCTAGGGGCTGGAACGGTGGCTCAGCGGTTTCGTGCTTGCCTGGCATGCGCGAGTATGCGAGTTCAAACCACAGTAACACATACACAACGACGTGTTGGAGCAACGAAAGCCACTTGAAAAACTGAGTGGAATCGGTTCTCTTTTTCTCTTTCCTCACTGTCACTCCCTTTCTAAAATTTTTTTTTTAAATTTAAAAAAAGGGGGCTGTCAGGGACTCGGTTCAGTGGCAAAAGTATGGCATACAAGTGAATGGCAACTATTAACATGACTTCAGGGGTAGCGAGTGCTATGGATTTTATTTGTTGTGTTAGGGGGACAGAAAAATAGGGTTCTAGACCCAGGGAAAAGGGGAGCAGAGCGTGTGAGCAGGTGTTTTGGGGTTAATGAAATTGATGGGATGCACTTGCTAAGAAGGCTGATCAGGGGCATCGCTGCTGTGTCACCAGAACCCGTATGATATCTGAGCCCAGGGGACAGTCTATGCTTAGATCTACCTGGGGCCATGATGAAAGCAGTTCCCAAACAGCCTTAGAAAGCAGCCGTATGATACTGAGGTGGGAATGTAGGTGGATGATGACCAAAAAGCGCCAGGCAGCACAGTACCTGTCATGCATTGCTTGGAGCCAGGACAGGAGAGGGCAGCTTGGTTGGGCGTGGGAGTGTGCTTCCTTTAATGTTTTCCATCTTTGTAACTGATCTTGACTTAGGGCTTACCAAGTGTGATTGTTTTGATTGGTTGTTTCCCATGTCTGATCTTAAGCATTACCTATTTAGGAAGAATGGTGGGAAATAACATTGGTAAGACAGCTGCTTGACCCCAGCAGGTGCCGCTGAGATAGCCTGGAATTTGTCATATGGGGATGCAGGGTATAGTATACCCAGCAGGGTAGGCTTTAATGTTGAACTAGACAGATGGCAAGCTCTTCTCTGAATTTCTGTCTCCTCACCTGAATTGAGATGGTGGTCATCAGCCAGTAGCACTGGCACAGGAACACAAGAATGACAACCAGGATGATTGTCTTAAGCTGTGGCTTCCATACTGCATGAACGTCCTGAAAGCACCCATCACTCCTGGAGAAAGATCCAGCTGCTACCACCATCTCAGCCACATCTGGTGGACATGTTCAGGGACTTGTCCTTTCAGGGGCCTGACGCAAGAAGATCTAGGGGTGTTTGGTTACCCTCTCACATCGATTAATCCGGTACTGTGTGGGTGAGAAAGGACCAGCTGCCCCAGGTACAGTACAGGATGCAGGAGTGTGCCTGTTTTGACCTCCTCCTGGGACAAGGTTTGAGACAGGCCTCTGGTTGGCTTGTCACATGGCCTGCTATTTTCAGGTTTGGGGCTGTAGCATAGCGCAGTGCAAGGGCCATGGGCTAGGAAGCTGGGTAGGGTAGGTGGGAAGGGACAGCAAGCCAAGAACCTAAGACAAAGGAGAACCATAGGTCCTGTCATCCCTGTTCCTGTCTCTCATGATTCAAGATTGCTAGTCTGCCCTGAATCCCAGAAGCATCCCTACCCTGTAGGGATGGCATCCTGTCCAGGTAGAGTGATGGTGGCATGGCACACACCTGTCTCTAAGTGTAGCCTGTGTTCTCCCTGCGTGTCTCTGCAGGGAGGGGGCCCACATGGGCTCTCAGTGGATGAGGCTATGGTCAGCTGTGGCAGTGTGGCTTCATGCCATTCCTGGGGAGCTGTTTACCAGTGTCTGTGCTGAGTCTTCTCCGTCCCCTGCTGGCATTCAGTTTTGAAGACACACTACCTTACTTGTGCACAGTCAAGGGATCCATAACCGAGAGAACAGCCATGGCACTGTAAGTGCTGGCTTTGCCAGACAGGAGGGCTCAGCTCCCTGGGAACTTTTGCAGGGTACAACATATTTGATTGCTTTATTCCCCTCTTTTGTAATGGGGCCATCACTCTAGAAACTGAGAATTAAATCAGTCGAGGTAGTGTAGTACCAGTTGCCAGAAAATTATCTAGACTCTTAGAGCAAAATTGAACCTCTAGGAAAAAACCAGAGAAGGAAATATTTTTGAAGATGTGCATTTCAGTATTGGCTGCAGTAGGAGAACTGCAAAAAAAAAAAAAAAGAATGCTCAACAGTTGAAGAAGGTGAAGGAGGTTAGTAGAGCACTTAGCTGTTGGATATGATTATGATACAGATTATGTGGTGATAGGAAGAACTGTTAAGTGGACAGATGCAGTTCCAGCTGGCTCCGGACTAGGACAGGGAAGTCACCTGGGCATGAGGGACTTGGGTTGGTCTCCCACCTACTTCTCTGCACAGCTTGGCCTTTGAGGTCGTACCTGAGTACCTCTCTCTGCTCACATGTCTGTTGGGCATTTTCTGGCCCCAAAGCCACCTCAGGGAGTCTTCTCTTCTGGAATCTCCTGTTCTCCGTTTGTCAAAGGATGATGTTCCCATTTCCTCCCGGGACTGTTCAGGTTCTGGAGGGCACACATCTGACAACGGTAGTGACTCAGTAAATGTTCTCAGAGAGGAGGACCAGAGGGGCCAGACGAGACCGCAGATACTGAGGGCTAGGAGCATGCGCACCTTTGAGGTCCTGGGACCTGTGCTCACTTACTCGGTGTGCTCCATTAGCATCACATCACTTCAGACTGTTTAGAAAGTTGTGGAGCCATCATGTAGGTTTGTGAATGTCACAGATTTGAGTCAGGCTGAGGTCTACCATATCAGGGCTTTGAAATGGGGTTCCAGAGACTTGCCTCATGGGATCAGTGTGGGAGGGTTTGTTGGAGTGGGCTCCAGGGCATCAAGTTTGTCTGCTGTGAGGCTGCTGCTGCACCTGTGGTATGATCCTGTAGGAGTGGAGTCGGGAGAGAGTGAGTGGGCTATGGGCACCCCAGACACCTTTGAGATGTGGCAGGTGAGGCTTATGATGTAGGTTCATAGTTGTCTGAGGTCGGACTGCCCATGAAGAGCAGAAAAATGGAGTGAGAAGAGGAGGACCTGGGCCTGTGACTGGAGGAACTTGGAGGCAGGAGGTACAGCCACAGGGTAGGGACCCAGGAAGTATGGGTTTTAGATTGGAGGAGCTGCTTCTTAGGTGATGCTGAGGCAGGGCTGGTGAGTATCTGGCTTTGGTCACAGGTTGCCTAGACAGATCTGTTTTGGTGTGACAGGTAGGGGCCAGAGCCAATACTTTGCAGTATTGGAGATGAATCCTAGGACCTTGTGTGTGCTATGCAAGTGTTCTATCACTAAGTTGCATCCCCAGCCCAACATTTTTTCTCTTTAATCTTGTAGGGTGTAGTTAAAAGCATATGTTCCAATTCCTACCTTTAGTCTCACCATTTTGTTATCTGTTGCCAAGGTAAACTGTATTTGGAACCACCAAATACAGCAGGGAAAAGGTAGAAAAATGCAGACTTAAACACGTTTTTTTATGCCATGTGTGGCGGCGCATGCCTATAATCCCAGTGGCTCAGGAGGCTGAAGCAGGAGGATCACATTCAAACCAGCCTCAGCAACTCGGTGAGATTCTGTCTCAAAGTAAAATACACACAAAAAGGGATGAGGATTCAGTGTGGTTCAGTGTTTGAGCGGCCCTGGGCTCAGTCCCTAGTACCAAAGGGTGCGCGCGAGGTGGGTGGTGGGGTTGTTAAAATGTTTTCTAAAAAAAAAAATTCAGATATTGAGGAAGTACTGTGAGCAGGTGTTGAGAGGGCGAGAGCCAAGGGAGCTCCTGGTGGGTGCTCACATAGCACCCACGTGCTTAGGTGCCTACCATTCTCCTCAGGCCTCTGGACCCAAAACACTCTGGCTTCCTTTTTGTCTATTCTCTGCCTGTAGTTTGCTCTACAAGTGCAGAGACCTATGTTTTGCTCCAGTGCTTGCAACAGTGGCGTACAGCATGGACTCGATGGAGGCTAACCGATGCGTGGAAGGATGGA